>JAVQJL010068980.1:0-63939 GCA_036024295.1 Nannoperca obscura
GTGTGTGTGTGTGTGTGTGTGTGTGTGTGTGTGTGTGTGTGTGTGTCTTGATCTCATGCCAGGTTGCAGAGAAGCTAATGACTATTGCCTATGAAAATGGAGTCAACCTGTTTGACACCGCTGAGGTCTACGCAGGCGGCAGGTGGGTTTCATACGAACCTCCCAGTTCGTTTGAAGTTCAGTCAAGCTCATAACAACCTATTGTAGTGAGACGTCTGTCTCCAGGAAGTCGTGTTTATCCAGAGGGTTTCATATGTGTAGAGTCCAATTTGTTCCACTCATTTAGTCATGTGATAAACAACCCGCAGGTCTGCAGTGTCATGCAATTTGTGGTTATCGAGGATCTTAGAAAAAGTTTTCACACTAGACATTCCCTATATCTGAGACTGGATAGTTAATGCGATGCACGGATTCTTGTTATTGTGGCTTGAAGTAACCTGAGCCTATGCCTTTTGGATATTGTTTAAATATGAAGAAACGTGTAAAATATCAATATTAATACAAAATTCCAGCTTAACGTTGAACATTATAAAAATGTTTTGCACTTTTGTGTCAGACCAAAGTGCATTACAGTCATCGCTGTGAATAAATTGGCCGAATCAGATACGATTTAAACAGTCTAATGCAAACATGGGGAAAATACTGCACATACTACTCTCCAGACTGTGTTAGCTTTATCTGAGCAAGTAAGAACATTATTGTCTCATCATTGAACAAGTTTAAATTTAGGAGAAGTCACAGCAGACTGACAATACAAATGACATTTTAAAAGTCCAGTGTGAGTGGACTTTTCTAGTGTAAAGAGTGATTTTCTTTAGCTGTACCATATTGTACCAGAAGACATTAAAAAGAACAATAATATAAACACATTCTGCCAAACCTAAGCCTCCATCACCATAAGATGGCACTTGTGAAAATAAAAGATATTTTCAATGCACCACCTAACTGCCCATTCATGAACAAACAAGTTGGCCATCTTTTTTTAATACACAGAGGAGGGGGTGGTTTAGTGACAATTAATGTTGGGGTTGATATTGCGGAGGGAGTGTTTATAAATTCAAACTGCAATATAATAACGACACCTCATTTGTTTTGCCTTGCAGGGCCGAGATCATTTTAGGAAACATTATCAAGAAGAAATGCTGGAGGTAATGGTGAAATAAATGTGTTCATCACTTCATCATTTCAGTGTGAGAGTGAGAAAGTTGGAGAAGGATGATGTGTGTGCATGTTGCAGGAGGCAGCGCGAGAAGTATGTGTGGTCAGTTGATTTTTTGCAGATTCTGCACAAAATGTACAGCTCAATGCTCATTATACGCGTATTGCTAATTTCTCTATTTTGTATTTGTATTCTTGAATGTGTTGATGTTGCGAGTGTGTGAAGGAGACAGCCATGTTTGATGATGAAGTGAGAAATATATACCATGATCTCTGCATTGTCAGGGTTTTGTTTATATTTATTCTAATTAAAAGTCATTTGTGCATTTCTGCACACTGAAACATTGCTTCATAGTGCAGCAGCATGAAATAGTGATTGTGTAAATGTCTGCCTGAATGCATTTTCAGTTTCCATAAATTTCAAATATTCCCTTTTATGGAGTCATTTAAAAATGCTCAGTATTTTATTATTGATCAACTCTGTAGGAGAGAGGAGAGCGTTACAGCATCATCAGAGGATCAAATTATTAATAGGAAGTAACTGATGGAGCCGCTCTCTGTTGCAGTAACATCAGCCTCTATAGTGTGTCAGTATAAAGCAACTCTAATGTGGGAATACGTAACTAAAGACAGTATGTTGACTAGTTGTTCCATCATTATACAGCAAGAGCCGCTGGAACCTACAAAGACTGGACAAACCACACAAAGACTGTTTCCACCAAATTGCTCTGATGTTTGTCTTTGACAATCAGGAAGGAGCATAAACCTTGTGACTGAATAAATACACTAGACAACATACTGAACATTAATTGTTTATCTCATATAAACAGTTCTTGTACCACTGTTTATATGAGAATTGAGTTTGAGGCCAAAAAAGGAGGAGAGTTTGGGTGAGATCCTCCATTTCAGTTGTTAGTTTCAAATATCAAACATGTTTTAAAAAATGTTTATGAGAACGACTGGTAGTGACTGCATCTGAAGACTTAAGCTCTGAATCTCCATGCGTCACACACTATGCTTTTATCTGCCGATCTAACACCAGCTGATCCAGAGTGTAACACCCGGGCCAACGTGGTCTTGATCAGTTGTCATATTTGTAATTGGTTCACTTAATGTGTGTCCCTGCCTTTGGTTTCATGTACTGAGCTGTACATGACAACAGTAGGTGGTTTGATGCTGGGGCAGTAAACACACACTGAACTTGACATTTTGGTCTCTTGAGTGTCATCATGAGTTTACAGAGGGGAGATTTATAAGTGGAGGAAAGAACAGCCAATACTAAACTACTTTTTACGCCTTGCTCAGATTTTATGGGAACCTAATATGTGCAACACAGCTATCAGCGCTGCTTGTTTTAATATCTTTAATTCAAAATGTTCAGTGCACAGCATGTATTGATTCATCACATGTGACTCAAGGCTGCAGATGCTCATCACTGTTGGAAACTTCCACATTCACATAGCAACTCTGTAACCGTCACTTGATGAAAAATAATGCGATGACAACAGAAACCATGTTTGCAAGGTTACCTTTTGTGATGCTGAAGAATACGTGGAGATGTAGAGTTTAATGATTCAACAGAGCACCAGACGTGTAATGACAGGCTGTCACCCAAATGTCTTAAGCAGTATGTGGGCGGCATATTCACACCTGTTGTCACTGATAAGTCCAACATTCTGAGGATGCAGATAAACACGTCCATGATGGGATCAGATGTGATGATGATGATGATGATGATGATGTGAAGGACAGTTGTGGTGGAGCTGCACAGCCCCTATACGTCTAAATAAGAGAAGTACAATACATTATGTATCACTCACTCGGCTTCATCTTTCTTCTCTCTTTCTGTGTCTTTCTCTGCACTTTTTCAGGCGATCCAGCTTGGTCATTACAACTAAACTCTACTGGGGTGGAAAGTAAGTAAGAGACTCTAAACTGTAATACTCTTGAATAGTTCGTTCTCATTGAGATCAAGATCTGTGTTAAAAGAGACCTGATTATTTACAGCATCAGATAAGGAGAGTCATCACACACACACACACACACACACACACAAACAGACACACTAATTAAAACATCCACAGTTGGCAAGATTATTATATAATATTATTTAATTTAATATTAAGTTAATCCATTAAAGAAGAGAACTGCTAACTTCAGTTTTGTTCAAAGCAAAAAAAAAAGAAAAAACTACAAAAACAAATCCGTTCTCAAATCAGTCGATAATCAATTAGGAATATCCAAAAAGATAATAATTACACAACTAGGTTTGTCCTTGTATCTTTTTTTATGTTCAGTAGGTTTTATCTGTAGCTCTATTTTAAAGACAATGATTGTTTAGCCTCCCAACACTTTCATGGCCATTTTTCTCTTTAACAACCTGGGCAACATCATGTCACATACGGTAACAACCAATTCTTGTGCTGAGTCTGGAGTGAGAAAGAGAGGGGATAAAGAAAGCTGTTTTACAGCACACACACACACACACACACACACACACAGGCTTTCACACTTTTTGGTGGAGACTGTCAAACTGGGTCCGGTGATAAGGATGAAGTTATTCTCTCCTTCTTTCCTGTGAGGAGGAGTCAGTCCTTCACCTCTCTCCTCCAGAGTTTGGATGCATAATGATGCTGAACATTTGAAAGAGCACCAACCCATTTTAATAAAACAGCCTGATATGCACATGTCATGGCCCCCCAGCTGGGGGCAAAAAGTGATTTAAAATAACTTTTACTTTGCTTCGAGAGCCAAATGACTTAATATTTAAATACTATTTTAACCATAAAGTTCAGATAATACTGAAGTCAATTTAATTCACATGCCTGTGATTATTGGCTGCGTGACATCCATAAAACACAGAAACATACAAGAATAAAAGGGTTCATACACCCACTCATACTGTGTTCACTCTTATACATTGTTAGTTACATGACACTTTGCAAGAACGAGGCGACAAGAGCACAAGAACAAGAACTAACTGGTGTTCCAGCCTTGTCTGAGGGCTGAATTGAAAAAAATGTCTGAAAACACACACAGCAGATTTACAGTGTAGCTCATCGTTGGTTTGTATTTGTCCCATCAGAGCAGAAACAGAGAGAGGGCTGTCAAGGAAACACATTATTGAAGGTAAGACATGTAAACACACAAGATGAAGAAAACAACAACTTAAGACTTTCAGTTTTTCACTTACAACTAAAATAAATGCTGCACAGTGCTTTATTGTGTGTATTCAATCACTCTGTCATCTCTCTGTGTCTCAGGTTTAAAAGGCTCCCTACAAAGGATGCAGATGGAGTACGTAGATGTAGTTTTTGCCAACCGCCCTGACAGCAATACTCCCATGGAGGGTGAGTCAGCAACTCAACATACACTTTAAACCTAAACACCCAATCAAGTTATGAGTTATATACTTCTCTATCTCTTGCCCTGAGGTCATAGTGTCTGAGTTCATGATGTCGAGTGTTGATGTTATTTGTCTTTGTGCTTATGTTGAGGGATATTGTCTAGGTTTTTAATCTGGTTTTGTGTCAGCTGCGACTTGAGTTGTGATGTCTTAAGCATATTTTAACCAAGCTACACTTGTATTAACTCTCAAATGAACCGTTTAGATGACGTAGATTTGTAGTGTGTGCAAAAAAAATAAAATAAAATGAAAACATGTTAAGAAAACAGCACGTTTTAAACCCGTTTAGGATTGATGTGGTTTGTGTTAGGGGGCTGGGGAGAGGGGTTATTGATATGGTATTCACTGGCTAGAGAGCAGCTGTGTACTTGCGAGAGAAATTAGATCCCAAAATAATAAATCCACACTGTGTCTACGCCTGAAACTCAATATTTGAGTTTTTCACCATCAGTGTCTTTTACAGAGAAGATATTTCAGGATCACTGGTGTTTTGTGTTCCTGTTATACTGAACTAGATGTCCTAGTTGAGTTTCTTTCCTGCAGAACTGCGTTCTTCATCTAAATTGAGGGAGACAACCCCATACAATGAATTATCAAGAAGGCACTTATTGATTTTCATATTAGTTGCATATTTGTTCATCATTAGTGGGTTTCCTTTCAATACCGCATTAATTAGTGCTCACAACTAATCAATAAGGACGTTGCATTTTAATTATTTTATTTTTCTTCACTCTGAATCCCTACTCTCCTTCAGTGAGGGTTTTTGAATATGTTATTAAGCCTAACAAGGCTTTCTAAATAACCTTAATTCATCGCATAAAAAAGCAAAATAATTCAAAATGAAGTCTTTGTAACTGAGATTGTTCATTCCCCATTATATAAACTGATATGCTAAGTTTATAAGAATATTAAGGGATATTACCAGTTATTATTTTAGGTCCTGTGATATTCCATAACTTGGTAATCCTGATTTAAGACTTTTCTAGCTCTTGCCTCTTGATAGATTTCTACTGTCCTCTCACATTTTCCACCATCTGCACTCACTGTTCATTTGCTATTCAGTCCCTTCGGCTGTTAGATCTATTGCTCTTCCTTCCTCAAAACTACTTTTGCACTCCCTCTTCTTTTCTCTCTTGTTATGTTGGCCCGGAAATTGAGACAAGTAGCATTTAAATGCAAGTGCAGAGTGCACAATCGCAGCATGTTGCTGGAGCTGGGTGGCAGGAGGGCAGGGAGAGGGATGGAGAGGAAGGCGAGGGTTACAAGAGAAAGACAAGAGACAAAAAGTGTTTGCTTTTCTTAATACTGTGTTATTTCCCTTGGCAGGATGGTATTTAGGAAGGCATCTGTGTTTCAGGTTGTTAATCATCACATACCAAACTGAAGGGAAAACTAAAACCTGCCTTCCCAAGTATTTTAATGTCTTGATGATATATTCTTCTGCAAATCTATTCCTTAACTTCTCTTCCCTCCACTTATTCGTCTTCTAAGTGATTCTGTTGCTAATGCTTTTCTTTTCCGTTAATGTTTTCTTTGAACTCCTTACCCCTCATACTCTGCTGTCTTGCCAAGAACCAGTTCTGTAGAGTGAAATACAAGGGTCCTGCCACAGTGAAAGATTGCAGTATAATTGGAGTGAGCGCAGGGCGATGATGAATAACCTTAACGACAATCCTAATCTGAGTTTTTGTTGGCCCTGCCTGCCGTTGGCTCGCGCAGTCAGCAGTGTTGGAGCTAATTGCATCATTAAAAATGCTGCAGCTTGAATGTGATCAGAGGGGCTTTTGTATGGGAGCTTGTTAGTTTGTCCCTGGAGTTGTTAGGGATGGGTGATCAGAAGGTGAGAGAGACTCAAGGAGGTGGGTGGATCTCGTCTCATGAGTAACACTGATATCGTAGATCCTCTAGTGACATTTTTCAGATATTTGCACAAAGGATAAATTGTTTGTAATTTTAGACCACACACAACTCTCTCTCCTGTTTCCATTTTCACTTATTAAGCCCTAATTAAGTCCATTAAAATTTAGATGTGACTCTTTACCTCTATTGAGTGAATTATGGCTATAATTTTTATCCAGAATCAACTGAACAACTGCTTCAAGAAAAGAGGGAAACACAGAGAAATAATTTTGTCTCACAGCAAGGTTTTTTCTGTGTGTTTCAGGAACATAGCTTAAAGGACTCAACCGTTTTGTTGATGAATTTTGAATGTGTTCAAGGTTGATCCAGCACGGATGAATGTTGTTGTGTTTGTTTAGAATTAAGTAAACTAAATGTGGAAAGTATACTGAGAGGAGCGTTTCATTGCCTTTTGAAAGACATATTGGTGTTTTTGTTTGTTACTACCGCAGCACAGGATGGAATCAATCAATAAGTAGTTCACTGTTGATCTGATCTGACTGATATGATATGTATATTTCTACAGAGATTGTTAGGGCCATGACCTATGTGATCAACCATGGTATGGCAATGTACTGGGGGACGTCACGGTGGACGGCCATGGAGATCATGGTAAGCAACATGAAGTGTCATTTCTGTGTTAGAGACATTATTTATGCTCATGACAACTGTCTTTTGGAGGAAATAAAAAAGAATGAAGATATTCAAGTGGATTATTTAGTTACTCAGTAAACTTTGACATCATTTTTGTACAGGTAACAAACAAATGTGTTTCTAAACAACACATAAGGAGCAGCTTTAATTTCAATGTCATGTTAAATTAACATATAAGATTGGGTTCCTACAGCAGTTTTAAACTTGCCTCAGGTAGTCAAAAGCAAGGAATGAAATAAATTGTTTTATAATACAGTTTCATGTTATTTTGGCAAATTAGATTTCATATCCCACTGACTAGAAAAACACAATATAGCCACTTTGCTTGGCAGAAACTCTTTCTTAATTGTTGATCCAGGGATTCAATCAATAGATACACCAGTTAGAAAAAGCATGACAGGTTTTCATACCTTAACACTTTTAGGACCCATTTTAGCAGCTTATTATCTTGTATCATCTTGGACACGTTGCTCGTGCATAGTCATGATCGTGAAAGAGGAAATGGAAGGAAACTGGAAAATCAGACTGTTTGGAGGTTTGAGGAAAAACAGGTGTTTCTAGGAAGTTTTCCCGCAGGGGAGCAGTGGCTTCCTCTGGCTTTGATTCTTCTTCCTGTCAGAAACAATCTGCCTCCCGTTTCAACTCTCGCTACATTAATTAATATGTACAGGGGGGTACAAAGCCACAGCAGAGAGTTATGAAATGAACACACACCTAAAGTGACATTCAAGGACCTAACACCCTTTCTGTTTCTCTTTGGTGTCTTTATCACCCCCCCACCCCCATCCCACCCCAAGCACAGTTGTGTTGACATCCTCCCTCTGTACTCACAGTGAAAGGGAGCAGATCTCTTTGTAGAACACAAGCCCAGATGAAAGTCATGTAATTTAGATAGCATCAATAATGACTGGGGGGTAAACACAGCTTCTCGTGTACGTGATGAGGCAGCAGTACAGTACGTACACACACACACACACACACACCACCACGCGCATTGTAAATGCCACACACAGACTGGAGGCGCGTATCACTGGTTGCAGCACAATAGGGCAACTTGTAATTTGTGAGTTGAGGGATGGCACAGATATTATCTTTTGTGTTATGCTGAATAGATATGTCCTCCTACTGCTCTCTCATCCTGACATGTGTTCCACAGCAGGAGACCCTCAAAATAAAAGAGGGTGGTGTGTGTGTGTGTATGTGTGTTCTCTCCTCTGTCATCTGTTCTTGACACGTGGAAATTCTGATTTTAAGGAAATCTGAATGTAATGCCTTGGAGAGTTGTAATATCACCCAATATTGATGTTGAATATTGGTGAATTAGAGTGAGCCCTGCATTTGAATTAGGTCCATGCTCCCACAAGCTGATTAATACTCCCAGCACTATCTATCATTCCTAACCTTTGCTCCTGCCAACGATCATCCCTTTGATTCTTCCTTTCACTCTCTTTCTATCTTTCTCCTTCTCACCAAAAAGAAAACACATGCATTAACGCCGCACATAAAAGGATGAAGCTGCAGTGAGATCCAACATCACAACCATCCATTCATTCTCGCCCCTTCTTCTCTGCCTTTGTTTTTTTTTTTTCTCGCTTTAGGAGGCGTATTCGGTGGCAAGACAGTTTAATCTAATCCCTCCGGTGTGTGAACAGGCAGAGTATCATCTCTTCCAGAGGGAGAAAGTAGAAGTGCAGCTGCCTGAGCTTTACCACAAGATAGGCAAGTTTTCTTTGTGTCATTGAATGCCTGATGTTGAAATGTCTGGTCCAGAGACAAGTTAGCATAAACATCCTATGGTAGAAACAGAAAAAAAATGTCTCTGTTGCTTTTCTTTTTCCGTTTCTCTTACTTTTTCACTTGTCTGACTTATCTTGCAAATATCTTACTGAAAACTCCTACTGTTTAACTCCCTATGGTCCCCATGACGACAGGAGTTGGGGCGATGACGTGGTCACCGCTGGCGTGCGGCATCATCACAGGAAAATATGAAAACGGCATTCCTGAATCTTCCAGGGCCTCCATGAAGGTAGGCAAACTAACTTCATCACGACTTCGTTTTTTGACGTGAAATTGATGTCATTGTGAGGGAGACCTGGGATAGTGCCAAACCAGACAGCTTGTGTGACCTAGTGGTTCCCAACAGCAGAGTCAGGATCCCCAAAGGGGTCCCCAAGATATGCATCAGTGCAAGACATTTCAACAGTTTTATTTGAGTTTTTTTTTTTGTTTTCCTGACCTGCCTCTTCTTCTTTCTTTATTAAAGATACAGACACTTGCCTCTAGAAGATTCTTGAAACAATTGTTAGTGTACCTGCAGATTTTTCACTTGTTTTAAGAATAATACATTTTGGAGATTTAATTATACACAGAAATTACTTTTAAAAATGGAAAACTTTTTTAACAGTGATGATCATTGAGATATGAAAGTAAAGCAAGTTAAAAGAAACAGTCAGAGGAGGAAACTTGTTGCTGTCACTGATTAATTTCAATAAACTAATTAGAAATGTAACGCAGCCAAAATGCTTCGGTTGCTTGTGAAACCAGCCTGGATGTCTTTTTGGGAGGACGTGCAAACACGCAAGTTTTAGTGCTTTCAGGAGCTGCAACCTCAGCAGTTATTGTGTCTGCAATGGTTCACATTGAGTTAATAACAAAAACAACTTATTGCACAAAGCACCACACAATACTGAACCAACAGTCGTGTACATCAGTGACGTAAGAAGTAGAAAGTAGAATAAATTGCACCTCAACACAAGTTGGGAGGACAGTGGAGTTGAAACATCCCAGCCTGGTCTGGTGGGGCTGTTGAGAAAACTAGGATGAACTGTGAAATGAGAAAAACATCCAGTAGATACTGTGAGTCAACATGACTCAGCTGCGACAAACACACGGGCCAGAATCCCTGTGGAGGACTTTCAACACCTGTTTGATTGTACGCTGTGACAGTTCACACAACATTAGACAGATGCCTCTGATGCTTCAAACATTTAGTACAGTTACACTGGATAGGATTCTGAGTGTTGTTTTTATTATTTTGTCATTTTATGGCATTCTTCTTTACACAAGCTGTATGAACATTTCAGGTGTTTCTCTTTTATCAAACCATATCCTGTGATGCTTAAAGAAATGACATTTTGAGAAATATGCTTCCATTGATGAGAAGGTCAACTCTGATGTCTGGTTTAATTATGAAGCTAGAGCCAGGCGAAGGTTAGCTTAGTTTAGCATAAAGAATGAAAGCAGGGGGGGGAAATGGCTAGCCTGGCTCTGTCACTAATTAACACGTTATATCTTGTTTGTTTATCAATACAAAAACACAAGTGTAAAAGCGACAACTTTAGGTTTTATGGGAGGTTGTGTAACAGACTCAAACTGTCTAACTATTCCTGTAAGAGGGGAGCTGGGTGTGTGAGCGCAGGGTGAAGAATGGCTCGAAAAGTTACAAAATCAGACCCAACTGTCAAGGTCATATTATCCATCCCAACCCACCCAGTGTGCCTGTGGCCCTGGTGCCCTGCATAGAAGAAACAGATCTGTATTGCCATAAATAATTAAATGAAGTCATGTCTGTAGCACCTTAGCTAATTCTCTTTGTGCAACTGATTATTTTGTATTATGCCTGGAGAGCTTACAGTACTTGCAGTCTCAACTTCTTGACTATTCTCTCATTCTCTCTATTACTTTCCCTTTTTTCTCAATACTTCCACACATACTTCTCTTACTATTGGATCTGTCTCTACCTTTTGTTGTTTCTTTGTCTAATCTTTTCTTTCTCATCCCTCTCTTTCCCCTCGCTCTTTCTACCCGCTCCTCTCTCCCGGCCAGTCGTATCAGTGGTTGAAGGAGAAAATAGTAAGTGAGGATGGACGGAAGCAACAAGCCAAGCTGAAAGAGCTCAACCACATTGCAGAGAAGCTGGGCTGCACTCTGCCTCAACTGGCTGTGGGTAAGACTTCCCTGCCTGCCTTCACCTTCTTTTAACAAACCGTGTGGAAGCAGCCTCTTAAGCAGGGCTTTGAAAACATAACTGCTCAGGGCTGTCACACAGGAACCTGTTTCAAGCAAGACGTGACCAAACTCACATCATCCTTTACACAATGTCTGTGTTTGCTTATTATTTGTCTCGGGGGGTTGATTTCCCCTCCAGCTTCCCACCGACACATGGATTAGGCAGACTTTTCAAATCTATTTGTGCTTTCAACTGTGTTATTGTGCACCGATAAAATATCTTGGCTGCCTAGAAGGTAGAAGTGAATGCATTAAAACACTTGGGAAAATGGCTGACAGTAATGTAAGGTTTACGATTTGTAGATGGATGGATGGATTAAAAGAAACTAAAACCTTGAATTTGTCTTTTACGTTTTAATTTGTGGTAAATTGTTATATGGATCCTGGCAGAGCAAGCAGAGGACAAGACTAAAGAGATACATTTTAATTGTGGTTTGTTTTAAGACAGTAGTAAGTAGCAGTACGCCATCAAGTGGGCGCTGTGTGAACATCAACCTCTCGTTCTCTCTCCAGCGTGGTGTCTAAGAAACGAAGGAGTGAGTTCAGTTCTTCTGGGAACATCCAACCCTGAACAGCTCACTGAGAACCTTGGGGCCATACAGGTGGGAACATGTTGTTTTTACCTGCATTCAGGTCTACTCCCTGCTTAGTTTCCTCAGCTGTATCCAGCACTTTCCTTGAGTATCGATTTTTCTAGATCAGAAACCTATATCTGAATGTGTTTGTTCGTCCAGGTTTCTGTACTTTGTTTGTGTGTTTGCCTTCCTGCATTTCCCACCTCCTTCCTGCTGGGCATTATAAAGTTGGCTCTTTCTCTTTTGACCAGGTCCTTCCCAAGATGACGTCTCATGTGGTGTCTGAAATTGATCACATCCTGGGCAACAGACCATACAGTAAGAAGGACTACCGCTCTTAGACGAGGCTGGTGGACAACCGAGAGGTCGGCCTACCTACTCACCTACCTACGTAACCATAGTGCTCCCATGGACCCACCGTTCAATGTTCAGTCCATGGTCCTCTCCTTGGGCCCCACTCAGTTCCAACTCCAGCCCACTTCAGCCCAGCACTGCATACCGTAACCTTGTCTGTTTGAGTCTCAGATCAGCTCTACCAGGTTCATCTCAGGTCCAGTTCAACTCAGCCAAGAGACACTCAGCTTTTTGCAGCCTCAAACGCAACTTAGTCCATTTGAGTAAATGAAAACCTTCAGCACCGGTCCATTCAAATATAACTATGCAGAGCTTAGTCTGATCCATGCAGGTCTTTCTTGTTAAGAAGTCCAGTGAATTAAATGAGCTGGTAAGGTATGCTAGAACCGCTCCTAATAGTCTGTGATAGACATTTAAACACACTTTACACATTTACAGATGAGATTTGAGCAGTACAGTATGAAAAGCACTGCAGGAGTATTTAAAGTAAAAGTGCCTTGCTCAAGGGCACCTTGATAGCAGTTGTTGAGTGAGACGGTTTTGTTGCTTATTCACTTTACCTACTCACTTGCAATGACTCAGACCCTCGAGTGTGAAGCCTCCCTCTCTAATGTCCAGACCTCCACCCACAAGAAATTTAATTTGAGCACAAAATTCTTTTATTCATGAGAATGACTGTACCACAGCTGAATACACCAATGCAAGAACCTCAGACTTAAAATGTAGAGGTAACTTAAAAAAAGGGCCATGACAAAGCTTCAGTTGCATGGACACCCTCTCCTGTAAGTTAGTCAGTGCTTTCAATAAATTGCTATGCAGTGCAGCAAGCAGAATTACCATATGAGCTCAATACTCATCAGAGGTACACGCTCAAGCCGTGGGATAAAGTGTCTCGGTTGTTTTCCCACGAAACGTGAGGTTTAGCAGTGACAAGGTGACCTGCTTTATGAATGACGCCCCAACAAGTTTGTTCCCTATTAGCTTGAATTAGCTTTAAACTACCTACCAAATGTACTCAGTCCCATATTTAGTCTAGTAAAGAATAGTATTCAATAGATGATATAGGCAGCAAATCCTGAGTGTATTAACAGATGCATGTTTCTCCTGCTATAGTGTGTTGCTCTGTTCTTTTCTACAAAGCACATAATTAAGCAACATATGAGAGTTTGATCAAAAATACTGCAAGCTTGTCTACTGTCTGTGATTGCCTGTGAAGCAGAGGAGCACCAGTGTCAGTGGGACTGTTAGAGGAGAGAGTGAAGCATGTCGCCCCCGTGTGGTCTTTTTGAGGAACCGCTGCTCGGCTTCACTAGATTATAGAAGAGAGAAATAACACTTTGCAAAAAAGTGGACTGTTTTTCTCTGTTTGCGTTCATAACGGAGACATTTGACTCCATTTTTGCCTGTGAACTGAACCTGCATTGCTGATTTCCTCAATGAACCGTGCAGAAAAGGATGTAAGCATATAAATAATATAATATGTAATAAAAGAATGACTGCAAGAACTGCTTGTTAATGGCACAAAGAGGCATATAGACAATGTATTTGGGATGTGGCAAAGATTACAGTATTTATTTTAGAGTAGTTGATAAAGACATTTATTTTGACATTTTGAGATATTGTTTTTGTTTAGAGAACTGTGGGGATGTTACATGTACATAAAACGTTAAAGAATACCTTGTAACATAAGAAAAACCACGAAGAAGCCTCTCTTGCATATGAAGACTTTACTGTACTGTATGGCTAATATATAAATATGTTACTATAATTATATGTAAATAGTTATTTTGTTGCTCCTCTGCAGCATCACTGCATCAGCTGCAGTATTTGAGTCACTCTTCATCCCATCCTCCTCCAGTCTGACGTTACACTGTCACGTAATTCATTTTTGGCTCCTGAAAGATATTACACAGAAATATTTAAAAAGAGTAAGAGTCATTTCTGTTTAGTTTTTGCGAAATCAGATTATAAAGTATGTACAAATAATGGCATTATTTAAAGAATTGGGCTGCTGTTCAAACATAAGCGTAGACCTTGAAGATCTCTGACCAGGTGGCTCAGCTCTCGACAGTTTGTTGCCTTCATGTGTTGTTGTTGTTGTGGTTTTTTCATCTGGAAAACAAGCCATCGGAGAGATCAGCAAAAATGTTGGCCAGGTTCCAGTTGAGTCACTGTCTTTGATGACTTGTAGCACAAAAACCCTCCAGATTTTA
The DNA here is from genome assembly GCA_036024295.1 of Nannoperca obscura. Taxonomy (NCBI): domain Eukaryota; kingdom Metazoa; phylum Chordata; class Actinopteri; order Centrarchiformes; family Percichthyidae; genus Nannoperca; species Nannoperca obscura. Next base: position 14,268 of record JAVQJL010068980.1, read on the forward strand.
ATAAAAAGAAATTTCACTCTATGTAAACTTTTGCCAGAAATGCTTTTACACATATTGTAACAGAGCATCAATAAGCAGTGTTTGGCTGACAATATATTTTAAGAAGTCTGGCCTTGGATAATAAATAGACTTTCTCGTGACTATTTGCATTGACTTGCTGGTTAATACAAAGGACGGTGACATGACTTACACTTAGTCATCATTATAATGCAAACAACCAGCCATTTACTAACAAAAAAACATCTAGACAAGCAATGTTCTGCTCTTTTTTTCCTTAAGACATATTACTGACACACATTTGACTGTACTATACCAAGATGCAGTCTATATACTGAAATAGTAATTGGTCAGTGGATATTTGTAGTATATAAAATATGTCTTCATCTCAGGTCAAATCAGTTCCTTTGCTGTAACTCTTGGTGGCAGGGTGTATACTAATTTACTTTTTGTTCCTGTGCAAGTCAGCAAGCTGCTCATCAGTTTGAGCCAGTGACCATGTTGGAACGCGGCCTGCTGTGTGGAGATTTCTCTGTCCGACAGAGTGCCTTGACTTGAAAAACATTCAGGGATGTCTTTCTTTACAAGTTGTTAAATGGTGTTTGGATGCTGTCCTACAAAGTGAGAATAGAACAAATTACAAACAGGTTATTAAACTGCCTAAACTACAGTATGTGTATTACTCAATTTGGATGAAAAGCAAGCGAAACCCTCCCAACACAGTTTGTATAGAGGTAACTTTTTGGAAATTGACTCATACTAAAATATACAATCCCTATAATCTATCGAGTCCCACCCTCCAGCTTGTAATAGTGTACGTCCATGGCTGTGTTCTGTCTTGGCCTTTTATTTAGGCTGTTTTCACAAAATAAGCTTACTGGAACACTTTTTTTCTTCCCAATACCGTGTTTCTGATGCAGCAGCATTCAGTATATTTTCCTTCAACCAGCCGTTTGCTTCCGTTTTACCAAACGGTTTCCTGTAGACTGGAAGCAAACAAATATTCCTGTGGGTACCAATGAAACGTCACACAATGCATTGATAATTGACCGAAACTGGCCAAATTCTGTTAGTGTTGTCCGAGAGAACAGTGACAGTGGGCATTAGCTTCTTTATTGTCTCAACTAAACTCCACCCCCTGTGAAATGTCGAGGTCAAAATGGAACATGTCTACAAACAATTCAAGCTGTGCTTAAATGTTTGAGTTAACATGAAAAGTCCACCATTGTGACTTCAATCATCTTTAACTCAAGATTTCCTGTTCTGGTATGAAGTCAACCAAATCAACTTGCAAATGTTGAGTCGTGTAATCCATTCCTACGGATCAATGTTTTCTACAACATGCATATTTGTGGATGAAAAAGACTTGAACATTGAGTTCTTTTTTGTTGAAGTGACTTGCAAACCAGTGTATTATTTCTTTCCTGAACAGTGGTTTCTCTGTAAATAGTCTATATGAAAGTGATTATAAATAAATGCATTGCCTATGGAAACATCAGTGTCTCCATTTTGCTTGTGACATCAGTCCCTACTAGTGGAGTTAAACCTGATGAGTAAAAATTGTAATTCAAATTGGTTGTTATACAAAATAAATCTCTTATCCTTAAAGGGCTCTTAAGCAGACTGAATCTCTCACACACACACACAATCAACACAGAGGACAAGTATACCTGGTTGCTTTATTTGTTACAAAATACAAGACGGCCCTGGAGAAACACCCTGCAGACATTTGATCATGAATTTCATGAAGTTGAAGTGTGATATTCCAGCCCCCCTTTAAACCCCATTCCTAACTTAAGTGAAAAACAATATAATGTATACCCATCTTATACAAGTATAACCCACTTCCTCCCCTCCCAGCCAATCCCACCCCTTCATCCCTCCAGCTTCTGCCCCCCTTCTTCCTCCTTTACTTGGAGCCTGTGGAAAGCAGGGCGATGAGTCCCGAAGAGGCACTGATGGACAGAATGTAGTTGCTGGAAAAAAACAGGGTTAAGGCCAAAACGAGCAATGAAAGAGTGTTAAATGTAAAAAGCTGAGAAGGAATTTGTGGGGAAACATTCAGCACCTGCCTTCCTGTTCATCACCTGAGCACAGTCAGATAAAGATAAGACAGCACATGCACAGCATGCTTGAAAGGATACACAGTGGGGTTGAAGTTCTTGAGCAAGAAGAAGGAGGCGATGATGACGAGGACCAGGAAGAGGGTGTTGTTGTAGAAGATGGAGAAGGTGGTGGCCTCGTAGTCGGCGACCTCGTTCTTCTTCCACAGGATCCTACACAAACAGAAAAAAACACAATGTCAATCACTTAAATAAAAATAGTGTACATGTGGGTGCATCGCAGAGAACCATTAACACTGAATCAATACTTTTATTCTGTAAAAGAGGGAGTCAAAATGTGGAGAGGCTCTTAAACGTTTACCAATGAAGACTGCCAAGTCTGCCATATGTTATTCATTTGTTCCCATTTCATTATCATCATTACATGTGGCCGTTGTAGTGCATCATCTCAACTCTACGCTAATAAGTGTTCCATGTGCACTTAGTTCTCTTAAATGTAACATTGCATCAAACGGTTTGCCAGCTGAGAGGGACATCAGAGCAGCAGATGGTGTTTTGCCTCATCACTTGGTGGGCACTTTCTCATGTATGATGACATTTTGTACACAGGTGATTCCCATTCAACCTGCTTTAAGTGGTCACATTTATCACATGTATGCTTTAAGCACATATATGCTCAAAGCTAACTGTGAAACCACAAGTACAAACATGCAATACAACACTGTACTGGAGGTACACGATGACGAATGTTTCACCTCTCGTCTTTCTCCTTGCGGGACATCTTGCGGTTGTCTGCCTCAGACAACTTCCTGGTTACCTCTTTGGAAACGGCATCCTCACGTTTCTGGGCAACTCTGCAGGATGGAACAAGAGAGGTTACACACTATAAGAGTCGGCTGGAAAACGAGTACTTTGAAGAACAGCAGTTCTGTAATTGATAAACAGAAATCCACTGATAATGACAAACAAGTGACTTATGCAAACAAGAAACCACCCTCATTTGTTTAATACTATACTTTGTTTATCAACCAAAAGTTCAAATATATTGCATATTGTGTTGATCTCTATCAACAGTGTGTTCGTTATACAAGTTCACCCCTGATCTAATGTACATGGAAGAGAAACAGTCAAACCTTCATACACTGCACAAATGCAGAGTAGTGTCTGTATCTTTCTTACTTGTGTTTGAGAACAAACTTGACGTTCTTGTAGGCAAAAGCCACCAGGTAGGTGCTGACCAGAGTCATCACAGCGTACAAAACTGCTGACTGGACGAGGTCCATGTGCCAAATCCTCCAAAACAGCCCTAGAAAGATTAAGTTTATCACTAATGGCAAAATGATCCACTCAAATATGCAATACGTTGGTTAAATACCTGCTTTTTTCGGTCTGTGCAGAGTAAAGTTTAGATTCAGAGTTCATTCTGTTTATTTTACTTCTCTAAAACACAAAAATCATAATTACAAAGACTACTAGCTAAACGTATTGGTTATTACTATTATCCTAACCTGCACTTAAACCTACAGTCACTTAACCACACTTTACATCAGAGTTATGCTAACCTTAGCATAAGCCATTCTTATTGATAATAGTTATTATGCTCTTCTGTCTTTTAGAGTGTATGTGGTGTTAAGGTTTATTCTGGGCATTCAAAGCACATCATTAAATCAGTTTTATTCCTAAAACTACCAATGAATCAGTGTTAGCTCTGCTAGTTAGCCGCAGCTAGCTTCTTCAGTCTCGCTGGTACTCACAGATGGGGATGGCAGACACGATGAGTGCATTTCCGTAAAAGAGAGCGGTGGACTTTGCTGAGAGGTTTCTGCTGAAGTCCTGGAGGAGAAGGTCTTCCTCGGACTGCTGCTTGTTGCTGCCTTTGGGAGCCATGTCTGCGGATTGACCGGACTGTCTGCTACACAGCTCTGGACACAAGAGGACTGACACGTCGGTGTACGAGAAGAAGAGAGACGCGTCAGCACAAACCCGGAAAAACGCCGACGTTCTTCTTCTCCTTTTTTTTTAGACGGTTAAGCTTACTGCTGCCCACCGCAGGAAGACAAGGGCACTGCACCTGTTATACTAGTTCGCATTAGTTGGTTTAATATTCCCAATTTTATTTAACTCTGTCATTTCTAATACAGAATATTTTTAGGGCGTCATCACTGAAACATTTGGTAAAATAAATGAAAGTGTCTTGCCAACTGTTCCGAGGATGAGTAGAGGGTTAGGGTTACATAGGTAAACATATTAGCACCACCTGCTAGCTTACTTAAACATATAGCTGACATTAATTAAACAATTAAAGGGAATGCAGTTCCCAGAAAATAATAACAAATCTCTATAATCCCCAAAAAGTTAAAATATGTCAGTTCAGTTCATGTTTTACCTTATTCAGTTCTTTAAGTTCGGGAAGACCTCAGTTCTTTCAACCAACTCAAGCCAAAGACAGAAATAATTGGAACAAATAGTCCCTATGAGAACTGTGGACTGCAGCTGATAGTTTCATGGATTTTAAAACCTGAAATGTTAAAAATGTTAAAAAATTTAAAATAAAAAATGGTTCACTAGATATCACAAATGTGTTTTAAAGTAAGACCTTGAAAGTAATTTTTTGCAATGAGTTACACACTTAGGCCTACGTGTATAATTTATATGTGCTATAGATATTGTAACATGGGGTGTAGGTTGTGATATAAACTGATAATTAATAGCAAAAGCATCTCAAGGACAACACAAATGCACATCTGTACATACAAGAAGATAGATAATAAACTAAAAAAGTACAAAAAGCGAGAGAATTGGTGAAGAAACAAGGGAGAAATCATGGGAAGATACAAATGCTTCCTGACAAACAACATAAACTCATATATGCTGGAATTCTAGAAAATGTATATAACTTCAGGCTAATAAGCTGCTCATTATAATCTGCAGATATAACCTTCAAAGAAAGATATGAAACGACAAATGGGCTGTAGAGTTCCTTTTTCTCTATGAATCATGCCCACCGCACCACCACATCCCATTACAGTCACATCAGCACATTTATGTGAACATGCCATGGCCCAGGCTTTATCATTTTTTAAAATAAAAATACATACTTTTCCTGGTAGTACAGAAATCTCTTTAAATCCAGTGTACTAATTCGCTGCTATTCACTTCTCATCTCCACTCTCCTCTTTGGAAACTCCACACCAAATACTATGATTGCAGCACTCTTTGCCATTTACTGAAATACAACTCTAAAAACCAGATACTTGGACTGCTGTAGCAGAATTCAGTTCAATTTACAGGATTCACATTTTGCCCACTAGAGGTCAACATCTACATGTCTGCACACGCTAGTGTTGGAATTCAGCTGACGCACATTTCCCGAGGGACCGGCAACGAGTGCCACAGTAGATCTGCAGGTCTTAAATCACATGGATCACAAACAATCAGAGAGCAGTTATAATGTGTAAAGAGGTGGATATCACTCAGTAGGGTGAGAAAATTAGCTTTCTGCCCTGCAGCAAAAGTTTGGACTGACTGGAGAGACTTTTGGAGACTAAAGGGATACGCGAATAATAGCTTCCTCAAAAGGAGAACAAATAAAATCCTCATAGACAGGTAAGTAAATGTGACTTCTCTCTACCCTACAGGCCCATACCCTGCTGCACAACTCACTGTTTAAAACGTCTCTACACATCCTCCTCTGACAAACATGCCACAGTGCACGGTTTGCATGAGACTGTGACCACAAAGCTACAGATGCATAACCTATTAGTAGAGCATCTGCAAAACAGTCCCTTGTCTTCTTTATCTCGTCCTACAAGCCCGTCACATGCCTGCCGCTGGAGACATTTTAGGACCAGGGGAAAGCAGACAGATATTCGGCCTGCTGCTGCTGTCACCGCAGTGCTTAACCCCCCGCTGAGCCGTTCTCTTTCTTCTCCCGTGTTTGCAGGAGCAAGCAGCATGTGCGTGCGCCTGAGTGCACGGGTCTGTGTGTATGTGTGTGAGTGTTAGAATGCAATGCAGACAGGCAGGTTTGCGTGATGTCCCTGTCTTTAAATGGGGATAGAGCTTAGGGATTAACCGTGCACTTCAGGGGTGCAGGAGGGAGGCAAAGAGGAGGACAGGGAGGAGGTGATGCCAGCCTTGCCTGCCAACACGATGGCAGGCAAGGCTGGTGATCTCTCTCTCTCTCTCTCTCTCTCTCTCTCTCTCTCTCTCTCTCTCTCTCCCTTATGTGTAAGTGGTATGTTTGTGCCAGATTACTTTGGCTTCTGTGATACCACAGACATAACCACAGGGGCAAACACACACACACACACACACACACACACTGGACAGCCACAGCCGACAGGGAAAACACACACACGCACAGTGGACTCCTCCAGGGCAGTTAGCCTGGCAGTGCTGGTATGTTTTAGCTCACTCGGATCTTACCCTAAGGAGTATTTATGACAGATCACCTATCACAGTGACAAATTCTTTTTGAGTTATCTTCTCTCACTTGCCCAAAGCTAAGCTGCAGAGGCCCTACATCTCTTACATCTGCATGCCACAACATTGTACGTGTGTGTGGCGATCATAATGTGTAAAAATAGCGCTATTGTGCCACCGGCTTTCCAAGGCTATGAGATCAACATGAATCTCTTAGCACGGACTATTTATCTCTTCATATTTCTGCAACTTCAAATAACTGAACAAGCACGGATGCCTACAGACAAACTCACATAAAGAAACAAAACTAATGAGGCGAGTGTGACACTCATTTAAATTAGTCCAGGCTTATTGGATTTAAAAAAGTATTTAAAACAAAAGTGGTAACAGAACAAAGTACTTTTCCACAGTGTTTTATTATATATTCTATTATATATATATATATATATATATTCTATTATTATATTAGGATTTTATGAAAAGAATTCACAAATGATATGAAGTATAACTGAGCAGGCGTGTGGTCACGCAACATCCTCTGGCTTCTGATGGTTGAAAGAGGAACAGCATTTATTAATCTTTTATCACTGACATGTGGCATGAGTTCTGTAGTTGGAGGGTTCAGTGAGGGAGTTTATAGATTTTTTCCTTTTCCCTTAAAACCTTTGGTTTTTCAATTTCCTTTCTGAGCTGATTCCCAAGAATGGGAGCGATCCACCACACAGCTTTATTGTGCTAACTGCAGCTGAAAAGGAGCTGATGTTTGAGCTCGTGACTACAGCAAAATGTTTAAGTGTTATACTTTGCCACTGTCTTTTTCAAATACTGTTTATATTATAAAAAACTATTTTTAGTCAAACTAAATTAAATCAAATATGTAAGGGGACAGAACATCGCTGGTTTTTCCTTTTTTTATTCACTCAGCGTCACCTCTCAGGCCTCAGATTGCAATGTGATGACATCGAACGAGACAACAATATCTTTGAGTCAGGGTGAGAGATGATTGGAGACAGAAGAGGCTGTAAAATGAATGGATTAGAGGAGGAGAGGGTAGACAGGCAGAAGCACCTGTGTGAAGGCACTGGAGGCGCAATGCAACTGTCTCAAGGTCTGGTGACATCTCTTCTGTCATATCATGCTTTCTTTAAGGAAAGGATTGTATTTGCCCTCCCACCCACACAAAATACACCCAGTCCCTCCACCCCCACCCCGATAACGTCTCTCCCTTCCACAGAGATTTGCTCAGAAGGTTGCGTGTGCTGCTCCACTCCTATCGCCTTCGTGTCCTGTGATTTATGTTCCCCCTTCGGCTCAAAGGCACAGAGGAGAATGTGATATGGTAGAGGTGGAGGGTGGAGGTGAGGGATGGGGATCTCTCAGAGAGATGAAGAGGGGAAAAGGAGTGAAATATTTGTCTTTTCAAAGGATGCCAGACATGTGTTTACACTTTCAGCCCACTTTCACCATAAATAGTTTCCTCACCCTCAGGGTTGCGCGTTTGCATGTGAACTTGCATGCAAGCACATGACTGCTTGTGTGTGTGTGTGTGTGTGTGTGTGTGTGTGTGTGTGTGTGGTGTGTGTGTGTGTGAGAGAGAGAGGATGGAAAGACACCAGAGACCAAACTTTGATCTATTTTCTACATTCCCTTTCCAGATAATTGATAGGAAAATGTGTTAGAGTTAAGGCAATAAAATGTGTGAAGCCTATATCTGGAAAATTCCTTGAAAGTGAAACTCCAGATTCATAGATCCATTTACACATTTTAAGGAGAGAAGAAACTTGGATTTATCTATGTTTCCCAGGTGATGATGACAACGATGATGTGTGAGTCATGCTGTAGGTGTGGAGGTGTAGCCGCGGTCAGATAGACATTACTTATCAGGTCAGCTAGACCCAGGCGTTGAGATTCATAACTATCCGGTCTGCGATGACACAGGCTCAGCTTCCCCTGGCAGAGTTATGGTGACCCTCCAGGCAGAGCTCAGTCCCAAAACAAACGCTCACGTGGTTCATTCCTTCACTCCAATAAACCCCGGATTTCACAGTGTACTGTAGAGAAACAGATAGATAAGACTGTACTGCTCTGTTTTAATGTGTGGATACAGGCAGAGTGCACCATGGCCCAGCTGTCTATTAAGGCTGTTTTCTCTTGAATGAATTACGTGGGAATTTATATCCTCTAACAAATCTAATAATGAGAACAGAGTGCACAAGACATTGTATCTGTGTGTGTGTGTGTGTGTGTGTGTGTGTGTGTGTTAAGCCAATGTGCAGAGACATGAAGGCTAACCTGCTGCCAACTCGGCTTGTCTTAGAAGCAGAGAGAGTGCAGAAGATGTTGACATTTTGGCAGTGGAGGGAAGCTGCTGTTCCATCTGCATCTGAAAGGTCACTGCGGTGGGTTTAGTAGCACAGTATGTGTGCGATTATGTGTGTGTGTGTGTGTGTGCGCGCATGTGTGCCCCTGTGCCTGCCAAAAGCAATGTGTTTAATGTGTGTGTCTTTCTCATCAATTCTGTGTGAAAAGAGCAAAGGGGAGTTATAAACAAAGATGCTGGAAGTGTTGGGCCAAGCACAAACAGAATAGTAGGAATCCACCCCCCGCCTCTCTCTCTCTCTCTCTCTCTCTCTCTCTCTCTCTCTCTCTCTCCCTCTCTCTCGCACACACACACACACAAACACACACCCTTACATTCGTACACACACACACACACAGTCTTGCTTTGAAGATGTTTATAGGAACTATGTAGGAACACGCTAGCAGAGACATTTGTTATTACATTTGTGCTGGCCATGAATAACAAGCACAGCGGTGAGGGCAACTGGTGGTGAATTGTATCAAATTACAGGAACGGTTACAAACCTCGTAAGCACAAACCTGCTGTCAGGATGTGTTGGGAATGCTCACTTTGGAAATAATGTATTCCAACCTCTGACAAACTTTTCATGTGTGCCTGAGGATGTTGGCGAGCAGGTTTGGCAGTTGATCCGCTGTTGTGGAAGCAGCTGCAAGGAGCTATGGCCAAAATATGTTCAGTTTCTGTCATAGTGGCAACCCAAGTCTGCCCTGGTGTCTTTTCTGATGAGTGCTTCATGGCCTGGTGGTTATAGGGCACTCATGATCCAGACCAAGTGCTGAGCCTCAGATTCACAAATAACAATGCAGATTCCATCCTGGTCATGTAATCACAAAACAGCTGTTCACAGTCTCAGAGATAACACGTAAATAATGAGAGCTTAGTTAATTTTGTCAGCACATTTTATAAATTTGTAAAAGGCAAAGGTATCCTGAGAGAAGAATGTGTAGCGTGTGGAGAGCCAAGAATTTAGCCCGTCTTTACGCAAGTCGTGGGGCGAGAGCTAGGTTTGCATTCTTGACATTAAGTCAAGCTCTTTCATGCTGAGTGTCAGATGTGTTTATGATGTTCATAGATGGCATATCAAGATGCCAGAAAGGTCTGGAAAGTGTCCAGTTTAGTGACATTACAGTGGCATCTCTGTTGTTTGCAGATGATATTGTCCTTTTGGTGTCATTGGATGCTACATTGGAATATTTAGCTGTTTCTGAATATGAGACTGATTCTTATGAATGATGTTAATATAAAAAAAATAAAATAAAATACTTATAGAAATATGATAATAGCAATACTGATAATGAGAGCAATAACAATAATAGCAACAGCAGCTGTTGAGCAGGAACACAGGGGCAGCAGGTGCAACCATAGACCCAGACTCTACAGCTCCGGAGGCAGAAACACCTGCAGAAAGCACCAGAAGGAGAGGGAGAGATGGGAGAGAAAGCACAGAACTAGGTATGAAGCTGAGTTTGTAATTCATTAGTAACACATGCCTCTGTGAACATCCCTGGTGAATTTGTTTGTGTCTTTGGATGTGGACAACACACCATATGGGGAGCATGAGTGATCAGATGGTGTGGTGGCAGAACACATGTGAGGTAACATGAATTCTTCTTGGATACACTGCATGTCTGACCTACTCCATACATAAAACAGGATCAAAGCTGTAGGACTGCTGCTGCACACTGGCTGGGACTACTAACATAAATCACAGAATTTTGACTCTTTCCACAAAAATGTTTGAGTGTTACTTTCACATTTAGGAAATTCATTTTAGTTCATCTTTGTCTTATTCCCTGTTAAAAGTACAATTTAGCATATCCTCTCCAATATACATCTTGTTTCTCTCTTCTGGTTAAAAACTCAACAAAAGGAACAATTGTCTTCAATTTTCTCTTTTCCCCCCTTCTTCTTTTCTCTGCTCTGCCACCTGTTGCCCAGTTCTGCATGTGGCTGTTTGTCAGTCATCAGACTCTGTATCTCTGTCATTAACAAATCTAATACATGACACCCTGGTCCTATGACATGCAACTGGCTTGGCCTGTTTGCATGTGTGCACTAATGTGTACAACAAGAAGGAATTTGGTGCGAGGCCACTGATGACACGGTAATAAAAACGTATTTGCATGATGCTGTCCATGTATGCGTGTAAGACTGTGAACTTTGTTTGGTGGTGTGCGTGCCACTTTGATCATATGTTCCAGGTCCATGTGTGAATGTTGGGTCTTTGTATATAAAAGAGTTGGTCTCGACCTGCTTTATACGGAAAAGTGCCCTGAGATAACTTTGTTATGATATGGCGCTATATAAATAAAATTGAATTGAATTGAATTGAATTGAAACAGGGTTAATGTCCAACTCCCTGTGAGGTTGACGTATTTGCATGAGAGGGTGTAAATGTGTGTGTGTTTGTGTTCTACTGGTTGAAGCAGGAGCCAGGGTCTTATGAAAGGAGTGCTGTGAGTGTTTGCATGTGGGAAGAGGGTGAATAAACGTGTTAGTGAATAAGATGCTAAATGAGGAGTGGACGAGGTGGACAGGAAGTGTGTGAGTGCCAGTGTGTGTGTTTACATGTGTGAACTGCTGCCCTAATGAAATGTGAAAGCTCTCCCAAGTCACCTCTGCCCTCCCCCCTACTGAATCCCGTCTCTCTCTCTCTCTCCCACACACACACAGGTCCATTCTTTCTGTCTAAACAGACATGCGTGCATTGCTCGTGTTAACATAGAAGCGTTAGCGTGGAAAGAGGTCTTCTCTCTGTCTTCTGTATTCTGCGAGGCGAGACTCTCCCTGGGCGTGTTGCGAGTACAGCTGGCAGTCCTGGAGCCTCCACACACACACACTCATGCAGACAGAGGCACGCTAGGCAGTAGGTCATGAAGCCGCTGGCATGAAGGATAGACGGTTCTGACACCAGAAACGCAGACAGCCTTGCTTGACATGCACTGGGGAGCATTGCCAGGATAACAATGGCATGTTTCACTGTGACTCTGTGTGACTTTGTGTGTGTGTGTGCATGTGTGTGTATGGATTGGTTTTGGCAATATTCTATGACAGCAAGCTCTGTGTGTGTGTGCATTTAAAAACACTAAAACACCACCCTGCCGGTGTTCGTGGAGGAAAATGTGAATTTAACATTTTTGACCATTTGCTAAACCCCTCCTCAAAACAGAAATTGTCCAATCTAAGCTTGGCAGACCTGTCAAGCTTTATTCCACACGTTGAGTCATTGAGCATGAGACTGCAGTAAAGGTATTGAGTGTGCAGAGAAAACAGCAAAGAGCCCAAAAGAGAGAAGTCGTTCCTTCATACTTCCTGTCAAGTCCTTATAAATCGATCAGGATGAGAGGGTTTCCTGGCACCCCCCGACCAGAAACTCTGTGAATGACAGCTGTGCTGAGATCTGGGCCTGTGGGCTGACTGAGACAACAGTCTCTGTATGTGTGTGATTATACGTGTATTTCTACTGTAGCTGACTTGTGTGGGAGGGTGGGGTGGGATAAACCCTTTTTGTTCTCAAGAAAGCTCAAAAATCTTTACACATGGTGGCTTTATCTCCCACACGTAGGCAGCAAAGACACTGGTGTGTGCACAGGCACATGTACACACACACACACACACACACACACACACACACACACACACACACACACACTTGCAGCTGTGTTCCAGATGGGTCAACAGTCCTCTAGTGAATCACACAATCTCTATGACTTAACTGTTGCACAAAGCCGGTAGCAAGCAGCACATTTTCCATATTACCACCTCCTCCCTTCTGCTGCGTTAACTCCCCCTCCCGCCTGTATTTCAGTACGCTCTCTCAGGTTTATTCCCCACTATCTCCTCGACTGTTAAATACTTTCTCTGTTCAACCTATCCCGCTGCCTCTGGTTTCTATTATAGTGTCCTCTGTGGTTTACTCCATCTCACCGTGTCTGTTATTGTGTTTCTATTTCCAGCCGTGTGTCCTCCTTTTTTTAATTTACTCCTTTTTAAAAAGAATAGTTGAATAGTTGTAATAATAAAATAAGTGGCACTTCCATATACAGTATGCATACTTTCTAACAGAAAGAAGACACCCAACTGGTCCAGATTAGTTCTGTGTATAATTTCTGGGAAGACTGAATAGGCTCATTCCCACATGTTTAGACTACAGAATGCAGATCTGTGTGCATGTGTGTGCGCGTATGTGTGTGTGTGTGTGTGTGTGTGTGTGATGTTGTTGTATGTTTAGCCTCACTTAAAAGGAACTGAGTCACTCAAATCTCTTTTTTTTGACACAATCTTTTCCTTCTGTCTCTCTCCCATGCAGAGGGTGCATGAAAGCAACAGGCCAGGAGGTGGAGCTAAAGTCTTTTCTTCATGAGGAGCACAGTTGAGTTTAGTGATATTATTAATGAATTAAATGTGATAACTGGTGGCTTCCTGTAGAGAAACAGTGTCTTGTTTTGCTTCCCTTACAAGAGGAGGTTAAAGATTAGGATCAGATGCAGAACAGCACCTCTGGAGAGCTGGTAGGGATTCAGAGTCTTGCTCAAGGACACTTCAGCAGGGAGTGTGTTTATCCTCAAAAGGTCATGAACTGTGTCTGGGGGACAACTTGTTGTTCATTATTCCACACTGCTGCCTACACTTTCTGGACTCTGTGTCATGAAAGGCAGGTTTATCCTCTGCTATTTCTCTCCTCTCCTCTCCTCTTGTGCCACTCTGCCCTTTTGCCAGGAAATGAGGTGATTGACTCCATTTCAAACCGCACCGCAACACAAAGGCAACTGCTGTACACATGCTTCCTGTGGAGAACGTACAGGGGATAAAGTTCACCCTCTGTGTGACTCAGTTGTTCTACAACCCACACACAAACACACCGGTGGGCATACATCTACATATTCCCTTTTTAAAAAACACATGTAAGCATACGCACAAACACACACAAACCTTTAGTTCCGTTACTCATAGTTCATCTCTGGCACTTATTGCATAACTTGAATGCTGCAGTTGCCATGCAAGCAGGAACACATACAGAACAATGTACAGAGCATTGTGTGTGCGTGTGTGTGTGTGTGTGTGTTTGTCAGTACCCTATGGTGCATGAGAGAGACAGAGAGGGGAAGCAATAAATGAATACTCTGTCCTGGCAACAAGGTGTTTTCCCATCAACATTGCTGATTCTGTGCATGAGTGTGTTTGAGCGACCATTCTGCCAAACTGTTTTTCCAGTCAGGAAATGGTGGAGTGTCATTCTTTCTATCATCCTCCACCACTCCTTTAGTCAATATACTTTGAATCTTAACATTAGCCAATGACTGACTCTCTTCCTCATTGTTTTTTCAGGTTCTCTCTCCATTCTTCTGATGCCTTTGTATAGTTGTCTTTTGGAGTGATGGATGGTCAGTGAGGGAGGAGGACAAGGAAACCTAATATGACAGGACAAGTAGAAGAAAGGGGTATCACACATCAGTAGGAGAGGGAGAGAGACAGAAGAGGAGACGATAACAGACTGATAGTTAGGGAAAAGAAAAAGAATGAGCACAGGAAACAGAATAGATATGGAGAAATGACAAAACAGAAAGAGTTTTACAAGACATCTTTTTAAGTGGTCAGTGAGTGGGATGCTGTACACCAAAAGTCAAGGAAGGATATTTCCTTTTAATATGCCCTGTAGACTGAGGGAAATCTTGTGGGAAAAGTGGGGAAATATTTTGTATTTGTATTTTTTCTGCGTAAGAGGAAAGCCTGAAATGTCCAAAACAGAAAAGATTCATCTTCATAGCTTCATATTATGCGTGTAAATCTGCCTCTACCAATTTAATGGTTTGGAAAGATGTGACCCAATGGTGGCACTAAATGAGAGAGCAGGAAGTCATCAAAATATTACTGTTCATCCTCAAGAGACCATCAATAAATATTTGATTATTAGGCCATTCGTTTTATGGGAAATTGCACTAGTATTGATCTTGACTGTTGAAAGGTCAGCAAAATCCTTGGAAATCATCCTCTGCGGACTGTAGATAGACTGTATTTATTTCATGACAATCTTGCTGTGGAACAAAGTTTTGGGCAGATGAAAGGATGGACAGATGGACCAAATGATTGATATTGAAACGTTAGGCCCACTGCTAGCAATCAGACCGATCAAAATTAACATTCTGTGGGGAACCGTGAGCGTGTCTGAGGGAGAGCAAATGGCTGATAACATCAATGTGACATTCAAGTTTCTCTTGACTGGATTAAATATGTTTCATAGCTAACCAAATATAAGCAGATGTGTAAGTGTCCATACAGTCAGTGTGTACTGTCACATACTGAGCAACATGTGGCTGATTCATTCAACATCCTGTCAATTGCCACAATTTATACCATTTATATTGCAAGCAAAGCAACCGTTGCCACTTCCTGAACAAAAGGAGATCTTTTATGTCCCCTTTTCTGTCTGTTTCCTGGGACTCCAAGTTTCTGTGGCCGAAACCTGCACGCCACAGGCAGCACTGGTTACCATGGCACCGCTTGGTCGAGTTCATTTCCTGGTCAACCAACATAACAGTGTTTTCAGACACAACAGTGACAGCTGATCTCAGGCCACTGACACTAAAACTGACTTTAGTCTTTTGTCCTTAAATGTATTTCTACTGAAGATATTCATAGCTGCAATTTGCCCATTAAGCTGAGGTACTATCCGCAGCAACAGAATCAGCTTCACTTCCAAGACTCAACACAACCAATCATAAAGACAGCGTATTACCTCCTGTAACATTAGCATGATAATGTAATGTGTGGTGCAAATACAAGGGCAAGAAGATAAAATGGAATCAGGAGAGACGGGTGATTTCTGTTTTAGTTTAGTAGAGAAGAAAAGGGATCTTAGCCAAATATAATAGTATAATTAATAATTAATATAATATATGAATATCAAAATAAATGGATAAATAATTCTGTTTAAAAACAATTTTTATTAACAGTTAAATGTATCATGTTACATTCAAGTGGTGTTTAAATAATGTTAAATCATTGCTCAATGAGCTTGTGTAACAACCTGCAACCAAACATGGGACCTAAACATGAATGGAGAATGAAAACTAACCCCCCTCCCTTCCCTCTCTGACCCATCACACACAAACACCCATAAGTCACTTGCACACAAGATCCCTGTACTCAGCACTGCCAGTGAAACTACAGCAAGGCAGACAGAGAGATGAACTCTTGAGGCTTGAGCGAGTGTTAAGCAGAGCAGGGATCTGACGGAGAAAGGAAAATAGCAGATCACGTCACATGTCACACTCGGGTCAAAGTTAAGCTTGGGACATCAGCTGAAGGGGAAAGGGAAAGGCAACACGTAGGCTGTTGTAAACAGAAACCTAAATGAATCATTAACTAGCTTTTATACAAGAATAGAAAAAGGCCTTTTGAATTTTACTGAAACCACACAAAGACAAAATATAAAGTAACAGCTTATTGATAACATATCCAGCGTAAGATATAACAGTGTCGTAGGTAATGATGCTGCTGCTGATGATTCCCATAAATAATAACACTAATCTTTAACTTAAGGGGGGAGGGGTCCCTCTCTCCCTAGTGAATGAGAAGATTTAGAGGAGGAGGACGAAGGGAGGTATCTGTTGCATTCCACCCCTCCAAACCTGCCAGGCTGGTTTCTGGGTCATTAAAATTCCTCCTCTCGTCTCCTCACTTCTCCGCTCTGAAGCCAAGTCCTGCCCCAAGCGACATGTTGGCTCATGTCCACCGGTTCGGCCTCGCCTCCTCTCTTCCACCTTCACTCTCACACTCTCTCTCCGTTATCTCCCTGCTGCAGAGCACACTGCTTTCTCTGCGAGTCAGGAAGACACATTTCTCTAGGAGTTTTCTCTGTATGTCTTTCTGGCTACCTTGTGGTTCCCTCTCTGTCACCCCTTCACCCTTCTTTCTTTTCTACATCCAGATGTGATAATACAAAATTATCTTTGACAGCACAGATCTAGACAGTCATCCCTCATCTTTGTCTCCTTTCCCTCCCGTCCAACTTTTCTATTTTTTTCTTTGACTCACCTTCCTCTCCTCTGTGCCTGCTCCCTCTCTCTCCACCGAAGCGTGTAAGGCGGTATTCTCTGGAGTGTCACTTCTGCTCAAATCTGCGATGATGAAGAAAACAAAGCAAACGTCAAACCTGCCCAGACTCCTTACCACTTGTTTAAGTATCCCCTGCCAACAAAAACAACCACAACAAAAACAGGCACAACCTGGCAAAAATATGTACAGGCAACCTGAGCTTCCAAGCATTTCCAAATGTCACCTACACAACAGAGAAAACAACAACAAGGACAAAAAACAGCCCAGGCTCTGCTAGAGAAGCTATCATATGTTGATATTAGGTTGTCACGTATCTTCAGTAACTGATGCCAACTGTACATGTTGACTTAGGATTACCTTCAATCTTCGACAACACAAGCTATTTATTTATATAATACAATGGCAATGTCCATATAACAAAGACTCTTCTTGCAACATTAAATCATGAAGGCAGCAAACAAAAACATGGCAGAGTGTCCATGCAAAACAAACTGTGTGCAGGTCAAATATGAAACGTTTAGTTCTAACTGAATGCAAAATATCTGAAGCATCAAGATGACAAAACAAATAGCAGAGCAGCTGGTCATTGACAAAAAACAGACAGAAAGGACTGGGGCGGGGCTGTCCTGTCATTTGTTGGAATTGTGTGACTGGCACCACTATCTAATTGTTGCATTTCAGTTAGGTTGCTCAGTTTGGTTTGAATGGTTAACACTTTTTTAACACTCTAAAAGATGGTGTAGTCAAATTGAATGGGGAACTCGATTTTACATGTCAAAATCAATTTAAAAAGCCACAGTGAGTACTACTCAGCCAGTGAGTAGTGTGGCTCTGCAGGAGCTTTGTCATAGTATTTCATTGGGGTCAATTGAGCCCGTGAAACAAACATGTCATCCAAATAAACTACCCATTCAGCTAGTCACCTGTGATTACTTGAAATAGCTGCTGCTAAAGTGTTAGCATGCACACTAGACATAATATATTGGACATTTTGATGCCAATCCCCTTGTGATATATCACTAATGACCCAAAGAGCAAAAAATCCAGTCAATAACAATGTGCATTATGTGGTTTAGATAATTCAGAATAATCCAAAAAGCTTTATTGTCCAGAATGTTAGATAAACTTGTTTTACATGCGACCCAGTGTTATTTTTTGTAGGGCAGCCTAAACCTCCACTGCTTGTTAATGCACTGTTTTGGGGAAATAGCACAAGTCCTGCTGACCCACAACAGACATGAACAACCACACACAAGCTCACACTCCCTCCCGGAGCTAATCTCCTATACTGGGCCCCCTCCTCAAGAGCCAGAGCTTGCCTTTGATCAACATACATTGTCAAGGCACACTGGGTGACCTGTGTGTGTGAGAGAGAGAAAGAAAGAGAGAGAGAGAGAACGCCACAGAAATTTGGTGGGGGTGGGAGGTCCTAACCTGAAGTGCCGGATATTGTTGCACTACTTCCTGCCCTCTAAGCCCTGACCCAGGAAACCAAGGCCAAAGAGCCTTTTGTTTAGCTGACCCTCAACCTCTCGTCTGCCCCTCCCTGTCTCCCTTTCCCCCTTTTTCTTTCTTCTTGACCCTTTTTCCCTCTCTCCTTGAACCTCAAACATACACTAATGCCAAACTCTCTGAATTGATCATCAAAGAGACCACCATAGCACACACACACACATTCCTGTTATGTTGCCATGGCGGCAGAGATCCCTGATACCACGCTTTGAACCTGTATGCGAGTAGGTCATTCTCACCTTTATGGTCCACTCAGACAGATCAGATGTGACGCTGAGACTGTTCTTTCTAAAGGTTAATGTATGTTTAGAAGCTTGAAAAGTCTTGAGAAAAGCTACATTGCATTATACACAGTGACATGTTGGTTAAGAAAAAGGTGAATAAACCATCAGCGCTGTAAGACAAACACACAGATGCGTTTTTAGCCACACTAGCGCTGTAGCTTCAGGGATGGGTATTTTTGATTTTCCTGTCTGCTGGTCAGTCCACCTACCATATGTCAACAACTATTAGATGGATCGCCAGTTTGGTACGGACATTAATTGTGCCCAGAGGAAAAATCCTAATGTGAAATGTAATGTCTGAATGTCTTTTTTTTCTAGGGCCTCCATGAGGTTGATATTAGTTTTGGTGAAATGCCTATTGGATTGATTGCCATGATCTTTGCTACATATATTCATGTATGAATTGCAATAACTTTGGTGGTGCTCTGACTTTTTGTCCAGCACCATCATCAGGTCAACATTTTTATTCATCCAATACTTTGGTTTATGACCAAAACTAATGACTTTCCTTTCAGCCTCAGATGTACTTTTTAGTAACAATTAGCAAATGTTAGCTAACATGCTTAACTCAGATGGTGAACATTATAAACATTTACCTGCTACACATTCTCGTGTTAGCATGTGATGTTAGCATTTAGCTCAACACACCACTGTGCCTAAGGACAGCCTCACAGAGCTGCTAGCATCACTGTGGAATTTTAGTCTTCTTCTGATGTAACCTGATGTAGTTATAGCTCTGCCTGAGTAACATTAATTCGTAAATATAAAATGTGGCTGCGTTAATGCAGTGTACACACACATTTGATGCTCTGTACTGTAATGTGTCCATAGATCATAAATTATTATACATTATTATACTCCTTTTATACATATAAAAAAAGAAGGCAAAATAAATCATACAAATTCAAAGATGAGATTTAGTGTTATTTCACCCTCCACTGCATCCCTGGTTTCCAGTTCACATCTCAACAGTATGAAGCCCTAATATGCATGCTACTACATGTGACTCAGCTGTAAACGTGCTCGAGGCCACATAGTTCACTGTGTAAGAAAGTTGATGTCTGCAATCTGATGCACTTGCACATGTGCAGACAACACATGTAGGAATGCATGCGCAAAACCAACCTCATGCACACACATCTAAGCACTTAAACTAGTCGGTGTCTTAGGATTCCACTGAGTGCTTGTCATAGCTCTTCTAGTTATTTCTGGTATACTGTTGTCACAGAGAGAGGCACAGTTACAGGTAGTCTGACTGGTTAGATCACAGGGAAAATGGGGTTTGTGTGTTTTGTATTTCAGAGCGAGGGGATAACAAGATTGTGTGTCTGTGTGTGTAAAAAAAACGTGTGTGCAAACTAATCCCGAGCTGTGTTGAAGGACGGTTCAATAGGTGGGAGAAATTCTTGGTGCCACTTTATACTGCAGCAGGGAAGGGAGCCTAATAATGGGTTGGCACCATGACAGAGGGTTCCCTCCAGCACTTTGGCCCATTAACATCCCACTCAACCATTTTAGTTACCTGGTTACATCATCTCACTGCCTTTTTAAAATATTCACCCTTTGTGCCTAGTGACAAATGACATTGTCTCTCAAAAGTAGATTTTGCTTCTCGCTAAAATTATTATCAGATCTCTAAATATACCTTTGTCCCATGTGTTTATGTTTTGTTTTTATGTGTGCACTATACACAAAGAGAAGACACAAAACCATTTCAACTATTTTAGTCACCAATCACCTAAAATCGGGGTGTGATCACATATCATCAAAGCTGCGTCGCAAAAACTAGTTTTTTCTGTGCCTTCTTTCATAATATAAGGGGAAATCGTTAAGCAAAATTGAATAATAAATTGGAAGAAAGGGAGAGATTTTTTTTTTGCAATGTACAACCCGGTCTATCTGTGTACGTGCAGGCTGCAGGTAGCTCATTGGTGAAGCTACCCATCTCTCTCTAAAAGGCTAGAAGCCTTCTAGAAGCCATTCATTCAGATTGCTTGACAGTTTGTTGACTGCAGAGACTGTTCACATTGCATGCAATACAGAGCAGGTGTTTGTAAATCATTGAACCAATGACCTTGAAATGTATGGTTTAGAATTGGTGCAGCCACTGTGAGACAAGTATATACTGGCATCTATATCTGGCATCTATCTTCTATTGTTTCTATCGCAAATCATGTTCCACTTGCCGTATTCTATCTTTGGCTCATTTAGCATCACTGAGAGCATTTACCAGTCTTCATGTGGCTATTTCATACAGCCCATGAACTCTTTCATTTATAGTCATAATAAAAGGTCTTGGCACTGCTCTAAGGTGGTATATGACACACACAGAACCAGTTTCGATCTGAAAGAATGGTACAAGCTGTGACGCTGACTCACAAATGGGCGTTGGAAGTTACACATATCTGGAAGTTTAGTCATATAAAGCCTACAGTGTCAGGTCACTCACACTGCTATGTGCCATATCAGTCAAGTTGTCGAGGAAGTATTCAGATCCTTTACTTACACCACCTACACCCAGTCCTGCATTAAAACTTTTACTTGAGTAAAATTCAAGAATGATTAACAGCTAAATGTTACTAAATTTGTCAGTATGCAGAATGATTTAATGTATAAGGTGAGATGTATGTGTTACTTTTCACCTCTAAACCTTACACAGCACACTAAAATCCAGATATTTACCCATTGCGATTCAAATAAATAAAAACTAAATTACTGGCCATAATGACAATAATTATACAGCGAGACTTTCATCATTGTTTATGGCACCCACAGGTTTCACACAGCCAGGCCAACGCCAATTACATCAATAAAATGTGTTTTTATGTTTCCATGTCGTGGAACTGTTTTGTGTGTGTCAAGACTGAAGGCCTGTCACCAGCGTTAACTGATCTGCCTCCAGTAATTGTGTTGTGTGCAGGCACGTGAACAGATAAAATTCAAAGGGTGGGGGCATGAAACACGGCACCTTTACCCTGCAACTTACAAAGACCCACCTAATGTCCTTTCATGTGGTTTTAGTTCGTAGAATTAGTTTACTTTCCTTTTTATTCGGGACTGAACGTGGCTGCCATGGGTTTCAGAACACTCCTGGGGTTTATGTTCCTGCTCCTGCAAGCAAATACCCTGTTTTTCTGACCTCTGACCTCCTTTTCACTGCGGCAAGCGAACTGAAATGTAACCACAGGGACTGATGAAGTATCAGCACAAGTACATTTCTACTCCAAGTCTGAGTATGATCCTGTATTTGCCAAATAAATACTCTAATAATACTCCCAGTACAGACACTGATACACTCTGTGGTACATTATGTTGTTTTTAATGTCCAATGATATGACTATAGTGTTTCTATAATGTTTCTTTAGAGTATCACACTTCTTAACAGCACTCCTTTCCAGATGTACTAAATGATCGTCACAGTACTTGTTGTTTCATGTGTTCACAGATCACTCACTGACTTTTGTAAGACAACAAGCGAGCTGAAGTTGGCAGGCAGGTATCTCTTTTATAGGGCGTCCTCTGAGACAAGTCCAAACTTGAACAATAGGACATCGTTATGCATGTCAGCCAAGTAGGAATGCTCAAGATCCGTCGGTATGCAACCAAGCAATTAATCTCATGTACGTCAGCTCTCCCATGTCTTCAGCAGAAAGCCTGTAATTTCCCAATTACTAACCCTCATTGAAACAGCTTTGACGGCATCAGTGTTTGTCTGAAAGGTGGTTGTACACATTTCTGTTCCTCTTTGACATTTTGAACTGCAGCCTGTGGCCTGCACATGGAAAAATGAATCATTTAAAAACTGTGTGGGGATCTGTTGGTGGTTTGTGGATGTTATGGGGTGAAATGGGTTTCATGTAAATAGCTGTGGCACGTAACAATTTGCCCTTTTGACCTTTCTCATTAAAGTTCATGGGGTGAATGGTGGGGGGATTTTAAAAGCTACACATGCTTAAACAGTGTTGAGGGGGGTTATTAATGGACAATTAACCTCATGAATAACATATTCAATTTCCTCCACAGTGGCTCCCACAGGGATCCTGAGGGGGATATGAGGGTTACTTTAATTTCCTTTTTATTTTACTTTCTAGAATAATAGGAAAAAGAACAAGACTAAATGTTTCATCCTACTGTTATCTCACATCCTAACAGAGACAAACTCACTAAACTACACTAAACCTTAATGAGTTAAATGCTTGGTTGAGTAGATGTAGGGGTCCTTAGATAAACTAGTTTTAGAAATCTCTAATTTCTGTTAAAAGAGAGAAATAGAGCACAGCTTGTGCCTGTCACAGTGGGCTTATCTTTAAAGCCACTCATCTGATGTCACATCAGTAGTGTTATTTGAAAACAGGTTGCATAAAATGATAACTTTCGCCACACCAAGCTTGTTACGTAAAATACAAGAATGCCTGAATTGTTTTTGTTATAATCTGACGTGAACAACTACATGGTAAATTTGTATTTTGTGCTTGAGAGACCAGCCCTTTTGAGAAATCTTCTCTTTAGAAACTTGAAGCTGCTTTGTTGAGCAGGCTCGTCTGCAAACAACAAAACTTATGCCGGAAGGCAGTGCAGCACAGCAGGTTCCTAAAAGACTACTTCTGGTAAAACAGGGAGGAGAGAGAAGCTGACTCAACACGCAGTCAGTAAACGTTACACTCCCTTATGGAAACGTGACAGGTCAGCTGCACAGGACAGAGTCAGGCGTCCTAATTGCTTTAAGAAACAAATAAAGAGCAAATATTCAAGAGAAAATGACTCACTCTCTTCACATGTGTTTGTAATTATAATTATGTCTCAACAGGTTTCATGTTTATTCTTGTGAAATAATATGGTGATTAAAAATCCAAATGTTCCCAAAGTAGTTTTACTCAGAGGAGTGATAATCATCTTTAAACAAGATTTAATTAACAAAATATTTCAGTTAACAAATTTCTTGTATACAGAGCATTTCTGAGCATATTTATGTGGTACAAAGTAAATAAGTACATTTGCTCGAGTACTATATTTATGTACAGTTTCAAGGTAGGTTATTTCCATTTTGGGCAACTTTATTTTTCTATTTCAAATGCAAATATTGCACTCTTTACTGTGCTACATTTGTCTGACAGTTATAGTTATAGATTTTACAACATTTTAATTAACAAACATATGATCAGCTTGCAAAATATGATCAACCTTTACCAATTAAAACATTAAATAAATGCTGATCAGCACTTTCTTAGAAGACATATTTTATTATGGGTTTAATAGTGTTAACGAGTGGCTTTATTTATATTAATGAATTCATTTATTAAGGCATTGCAGATTAATCATAGGCCAATATGGACCATTTTGTGTGTTGTCAGGTTGTAAAAAAATAAAAAAATTTGATGGGTGAATACTCCTTTGTAAGGAGCCAATCCTCACAGTACATTTTCCAGATTACCGACCAGGAAAAATGGGCAACTGCCCCTGGTTCCCTCCCAGGTGTTTAATCAAACTGCCTCAAGCTAATTTACAAATGTAAAACCTGTGGCTGGGTAGTATTGGTCCAGCATAGGAATAGCCTACTGGTTGTTTTGGAACCATGTATTTAATGAGGACTACGTTTTTTGCCTGAGGCCCCAAACAGGTTAATCCGGCAATATCTAAAAGGGCATTTTACAGGTACATGTGTACCTGTGAGTGCTAGTGAGCTAAACGTTTTGATGCAGGTGTTTTACTTTTATTTGATTATTTGTACGTTGATTTATTAACAGGCTACATTTACTTAATAGTCTAAATTCTCCTTGCACTGCTGGTGCTGGTCTGCCTTAATGGTTGTATGACGTAATGACATTTCTTGACTTCGAGCCCCGTGCTTCCAGTTTGCCGTTTATTACTTCCGGGGCCCGGCACAACGGCCCCTAAGGGTCCCCACACCCCCGTGCAGCCTCTTCCGATCACCACCAGACACCTCCCTCCCTCTGCGGCTAAGCGCCGCCCCCTGAGCAGGTTGCGGGGCGGGGCCTGTCTGCGCGGAGCCGGCGGGCAGGCAGAGCGTCTCTCGCCACAGCTGTGCTCCGTTCTTTGTAGGTCTCTGCTGTGCTGCGCGTTTCTATCCGGTACGAGGGTACAAAGAGAGGGACAGACAGCATGCAATAGAGAGAGAGAGAGAGAGAGAGCATGAGAGCGGCGGGGGAAGCAGAGAAACACGAGAAACCTAACCGGACTACAGTCTCGTCCAGACACGGATACTAATATCTCCAGACTGGATACTGAGCTCCGCCGATGTACGCACCGGATTTTACCCACCAAAGAGTGTCGAGAGCGGGGAGAGAGGGGCGGACTTTATCGCGCAGGTAGGGGTTTTTTTGTCGTCTCGGTGTCAGAGACATTTAGAGAGGGTCTTTTTTTCTTTTCTTAAAATCGTTCTCTGGGAAAGCTGCGCTGTAGCAAAATCTCCCTGCCTGCCTACTGCAGTGCTTCAGTGTTTGGCTCTCAAAAAGCTTTTCAACTCTAAAGCCCCGTACAGCTTCGGGTCTGCCGAAAAAGTGTTTCTGAAGCGGAGGAAAGCTGCTGTAGGGAGGGACGTGGTGAAATAAAGCTTCGGAGAGCCCCGTTTATCTTTTGTCGCTGCTCCGCCGCAGTGCTTTGTGTGTGTGTGTGTGTGTGAGTGTGTGTGTGAGTGTCGACTGTAGCCTACGTGCAAACTTGCTCGGGCAGCGATGTGTAAGCGGCACGTAGACTGCAGGGGCAGCGTATCGGACTCCCGTGATCAAAATATATAGTCCCGAGAGAGGGGAGAGAGAGAGGGGTTTTGTTACAGATGATTTTATCGCTCCTGCACCGAGACGCAGCTGTAATTGCAGGCGTGACGTTAGCGAGAGACCAAAGACACCGGAATAAACGAAAAAGAAACCCTCCATTAGGCTATAGGCTATGTATTCCAGTTTTTTTTAAATATAACATTTAACGCGAGGTTGGTGACTCTGCTCAAGTTCCCTACAGCAGGATTCGGTAATATATTCCGCTTCAGTAACTGGCTGCGTGAACCATTTTCTCCTCTCCAAACATCACATTGCAGTACAAACGATCAGTATCATTATATTCCCTCATACTATTGGCATATATGGGTTTATAATGTCAGCGGATCCTCGTGGTGGCTACTGTCGCTGTGTTTTCTGTTATATCTGCAGGGTCATTATGGGATCAGAGCACTTGTGTGTGTGTGTGTGTGTGTGGGGGGGTGTTAAACCGGTTTCGTTTCAGCATATAGGCTAGAGAGCGACGGTTTTCCTTTCCAGGAAAGGAAAGATGAGTTTTCAATGTTATTTTTATGCCATAATTGCTCGTCCAAGCAACCTATTAATCATCGCTAGGGTGATTTCAAGATTATGTGATTATAGGTGTTAACTTTGATGACTACCTCTTTCTCTTTCTCTCAGGACTGTCGGGGTTTAGGAGGGGATCATGGATAAAACTTTGCACATTCTCCAGAAGTCCGCAGACGGTGTGCCGACTGGGATCTCCCTGGATATGAGTTTAAATATGGACGAAGGGGAAGGTTTCACGGAACAGCAGATAGTTGGGCTCCCGGACAAAATACCCCTGGTGAAACCTTATTTCAAAAAGAAGCAGAGGAAATTGGACGCCAAATGCCTCCACCGCGCCCTGGAGGATCCTATACTGACCACTTTGCTGAGCACAGATGCGCTGGTCTCCGGGGACGGGGTGTTCGTTCCCCGGAACCAGCCGGGCCGGACTGCGGGCAACCTGTGCGCAGCGGCCGTGGTGAAGCAGAACTGTATGGGCCAGGTGTGTCTCAAAGACCCGGGAGCAGCTGACAATTCCACATCTGGGCCTGGAGTACCGGGCTTGATGACCCGGGACGGTGATGTGGAAATAGCCGATACTACTGCGGAGCTGGAGGAGACTGAGCTGCGGGGGGAGCGGCCCAAGATCAGCGATCCTACCCCCGACAGCCGCTGCTTTCAGCCGAAACCTGGTCTCAGGGAGGCCGGGAGCACAGTGACAATAACGCCCCCCGTCAGGGATATACCTCCCATAGTTGCACCCCGGGCTCCTCACCAGGAAGGGGGCATCAAAAGCAATGACCTCTTAACCTCTGGGGTTAAAAACCTTCCAGTCAAAGACTGCACCGGCGGCCAGGACGCCCACCCCCTCCTCCTGCAGCCGCACAAAGGAGTGCTATTTCAGGATAAAAGCGAAGAGGCCTCCCTGGACCTGGTTTTTGAGCTGCTAACCCAACTCCAGTATCACATACACCAGTCGGACTCAGTGGACATTTGTGTGGATTTCCTCCAAGGACAGTGTGTTTATGGCAACGACTGTGCCCACCACCACACTGTCCTGCCCTACTACTGGCAGATCCGCTGGAGCAGCAGTCAGACATGGCAGAGCATAGCAGATGACTCCCAGGAACAGCTGGAGAGACTGTACTGCAACCCTGACAATGAGCAAGTCAGGCTCAAGTTCCAGTAAGTATCCCTCTATGGTGTTTACTGCAACCTGCATGCTGTATTATATTATACTCGTATACTGTATGGCCTCTGGTTAGATACAGGATCCTACTGAGGAGGGAAGCAGTAACATAGCGTTTCTGTATTTCTGTTTTGGATCTGTGCCTGGGGTCGGTTCTCTGTCAGTTCAATCAATTCAAGATAGGAACCGAAACCTTTATTCGTGCACCGGTTTCCAACATTTCTGTTTATTCTGGACGACAACACTTAAATGTTATTTCTAATAATGTCTAAATAGAAATTAATGGACATTTAATAACATTATAGGAGTACAATTTAAAAAATTCTGACACAATCCTCTCACTGGATTAATAGAAGTGGATAATACAGGACATTGCATCCACACCGGTACACAGTCGTGCTGTAAGTACTGCTGAAAAGGCTGTTGTGCGGTAAATGATAGGTACATTGTTGCCATGTCCCGTGTAGACCTACCTAACAAATATTTGACACTTGTGACATGGCAACAATGGTGCAGTAAGCTGATAGGCTGCTTGTGAATGATAAGCACTTTTTGTTCGGCGTGTTAGGAACAGTAGACCTCGGCCCAAACTTCCTCTTTGGTTTCGGTGACAAACTGAAAGCTTTGACTCTACAGCTGTTCTGTACATGTGTGGCTGATGGACGGCAGCCAAAAGAATGTGCCTGTAAAAAGTTTTACTTTCTTTACGCAGTAAATGTGGCTTATTAATACATGTGTCTAAGTGCATGTCAGTCCTTAACTCCTGTCTGTTTTGGCCTTCACGTGTCTTCTAGTTAATGTGTATCATATCAGCTATCATGCCCTTGTGTAGACACGCCACTCCAACTCCCAGCCCTGATATTGGTTATCTATTTCCTGTATTTCCCTGCTCCTGAACTTGCCCTGTGATTGGCTGGAGCTCCGTCCAAACCAGCCTTTACAGCACTCACGACAGAAGGCTGTGAACTTCCGTGACCCTCAGTTGCCTTGTGCGGTCACTGACACAGACGCA
This sequence comes from Nannoperca obscura, assembly GCA_036024295.1. Lineage (NCBI taxonomy): Eukaryota > Metazoa > Chordata > Actinopteri > Centrarchiformes > Percichthyidae > Nannoperca > Nannoperca obscura. The sequence continues at coordinate 42,450 of JAVQJL010068980.1, forward strand.
CTTGGCAGCTTCTCTCCTTCCCTCAGTCATAGACATGCACTCCACTGTACACACACACACACACCCATACCCACACACACACAGCTTGGCACGCAGATGCTCTCACGAATCTGCTGCACTGAGAAGCTCAGTGGCTTGCAGTGCTCACACGCACGCCTTTTAGCAGACAGAGATAAACATTTCTTTCACTCTTTCACACACCCACATAGACACACATACATGCAAGCACTTGGCAAGCCCCCATTGACATAAAGGAGCATGCACCGCTTCCTGTTAAAGTGTACAATATGCAGGCACATTCACGCACAATGAGCATGTTGATGGACTCTGTTGACTTGATTCTAAACACATATTGCTTATCGTTCATTCTGTTTATATTCATGTTTAGTATATACAGGACTGAAGATGTTCCCTCCACAGTAGCCCATATGACAAAGTCCTTTCAGCCTTGATTTCATATCTTATCCCATGATAAGTGGCTGATATATATATATATATATATATCATAGTAATATATATAATTACTCTGATACGTTTAGGGCTTCGACTAATACTTATTTTCATTACTGATTAATCTGCCAAATTATTTCTCAATTAATTGTTTGACCTGTACTGTTTTTCACAATCAGTATTTCTTAAAGCCCAATGTGACATCTTCAAATGTCTTGTTTTGTCTGACCAAGACTCCAAAATCCAAAGATATTCAGCTTGCTATCACATAAGTTAGAAAATCCTAACAATTGAGAGGCTGGAACTAGACAATGTTTGTTTGAAATAGGACTTTGGATTAATTGCTTATCAAAATAGTTGCAAAAATGATTGACAGCGTTTCAGCTCTTGTAACATTTGCAGTTGCAGGAAGCAGGCTGTTAGTTAAGCAGTTGAACTGCCACACTTGTCCCATAATCAGCAAACAGGCAGATAGTCATTGTTTGATGAAGGCGTAGATGTGTCTTTAAGGAAACTGTAAAATGCCAAATTTGCATGCCAACTATTATATTGTCACTCCAAGTATGCTCTCGTAATGTTTTATAAGTAAATTTAACGTGTAAACACAGCTTCATGCCATTATACCCTCGAACCATCAACTACGTCCACATCATCAGGTACTTCATGATCAACTGAGCCCTTTGAGCGGCCATGTGTGTTTGACTTTGTTTATGTCTGTGTGGACAGTACACACACACAAACAGGTTTGCGCTTGCGTGTGTGTGTGTGTGTGTGTGTGTGTACAAAGATTTGTATGTGTTTGACTTGTTGACTCATGTTTTCAACTGAAACTCTCTGCAAAGTGCATATTGCTCCACCAACAGGATATGCACCTGGTGGTGTGAACCCAAATTCTTCAGAGGCCTTTGGAGTGTGTTGCGCTCTCAGACAGTCGGACTGGACCATCTGGCTCACTCGACTGAAACTCCAGTAGAAACTGGAAATGCCACAATATTGCACCAGTATTTTGTTGTCATTAATAATGATTATTTTCCTTTACATTGAAGCAAAGCGTCACTGTCATTTAGTTTGTAATGTGCACTAAACATTTTACACTGCACAGATATTTGTATTTGTTTGTGGTTTGTACACAAGCTATTATAGATGGTGATTTAGATTTTATATGTGATATTTTATTAAGTTGAGTCTGACTCAGACATATTCTCTAATCATTTGTTTTTGAAGCCCTATTGACACACTTCCAACTTTTGTTACAAGCTAGATAATCACTGTATTCACACTCATTTCCACTTAATTATACCAGCCCAGGCATGTTAAAACTCACCTGTAAAGTCTGTAACTATGAAACACATTCTCATCATGGCTATTCTTTATCCTAACCCTCCCTGCTGCTTCGTTTGGAGTGCATTTCAACATTTTCTAGTAAAGTACCTTCTTTTCAAGGCATAAAAGCCTGACGAATGTGTATTAGAAGATTTAAAAACCTGAAACTAAAAACAGGTTTGACTGTTTGACAATGGTAGAGTGGCTTGAAAAATGTAACATGACGGTTAAAAAAAACGGCTTTTTTATTTCCTGAAACACGTGACTTCTCTGGTAAAAAAACACTCAGGTTTGTAGGTTTTTTGCATGTTTAGCCATTCAGCTATGTAATTACTGGCTAATTCCTGGTTTATTCTATTGTTGTCCTCTTCTAATCCAGAGTTTATTTACACCACAGGCTAGGGCTGAAACTAGATGGTTGACCTGTCTCTAGTGGATGTGAATATTATGGAATTGTTTCTGTTAGGCTATAAGTTGACGTTGGGTAAACACTGTATTGGTTTGGTGCTCTGAGAGCTGACACACAAACAGGAAAGTCACTAAACTGCGTAGTGTTCACGCTGTTCGGGTTATTCAGCACTCCGTTCGGTCATTTACTGTAAAGCTTTGTGTTGCACTGGGTGTGTGAGAGCTCTTTTGATACTTTTCTTTAGAGACGCAACCCAGCCTGTCTTTTCATGCACGCAGGTACACACACACACAGATAGTAAAGACATTACCGTGGTTACCACAGCCAAATGATAACATCATTAGTGATCTAAAGAGCAGCAGATGATTTAACAAGCTCTACTGTCGGTATGGCAACACAGGCCTGTTTTGCCTTCTGCCGTGTGTGTGCGGAAGAGAAGGAGTGTACGCCATTTTTGTGTGTCTGGATCTGATTATGTCCTGTACAGCCCATTGTAGTGTATGTGAGTGTGTGTGTGTTCTGTGCTGAGCTGTTCCCATGTGGGTATGATCCATAGCGCAGGTTAATCCCATCCATATGATAAGCAGGAATGGAAGTCTGGCTAATCCGCCTTAGTCATGAACTCAGCAGTAAGGAGGAATGTCACAGTCATCGCTTCCAAAAGTTATACTGTGATAATCTTCAGCTATACAGTTGCTTTTTAACAGATTTATGCTGTGCTGTTGTGTGTGTGTGTGTGTGTGATAGAGAGAGAGAGAGAGAGATTGAGAGAGAATCTTTATAAACGTAAAATTAAAACTTATTTCTCTTCGGCTGATTTGAGGATTAAGGGATGTTTGTTATTTACAGGACCCTTTACCATCTCCTCTATAATTAGGCAGATATCATCTAATATTTGCATGGTGTGTGTGTGTGTGTGGGGGGGGGGGGCTTGGGGCCTTCTTGCTGATTTCTTTGTGTAACCATGACAAAGCACACATTTTTCATATGTGTGTGTATGAGAGAGGGAGTCTTTGTCAGCCAGGTGATAAAAGCCTTGTCTGTCATTAACTGACATAAAGAGTCACAGAGCACCGAGGGCAGGGCGACCTGACACCAAGGTGTGTGTGTGTGAATGCGTGTGTGTGTGTGTGTGTGTGTTTATATCGGGGGGGATTTAGAGTAACCTCATTGTGTCACGAATCAAAGAAAGTCAAGCAGGGTTGTGTCTATGAGAGCTTGTTTGCGTGTGAGAAAAGAGGCGGTGTCGAGATAATCAGACTGAATGTGCCCATGTGTGCGTGTGTGTGGCTGTAACGTGTCAGACAACCCATGCCATGAATCAGTGGGGCGAGGTCTGGGTCTCTCTGCCTCTCTTATTACTCAGAGTCGGCCTTTGTGTCTCCATCTTTTTTTCTTCCTCTTCCTCCTTTATCTATGTAATCATTCCTCACTGGATCTTTCGCCCTCCGTTTCCTTGTCTCACCCCTCTTTTACCCCCTTTCTCTCGTTCTTTGTATCACTTTTTCATTCCTCAATTGTCCCTTTGGGGCCTAAAGAGGCATAAGAGATGTGGAGACGTCTGTGCGCTGTGCCTCAAGCAGCATGTTTTATCACTTTTTTGGTGTTTTACATTTCTTCATCTCATCTCTTCTCTTTTTTAAGTCTCGCTAAGTGTTCTTTTTTTAATGTCAACTCATTTATCCTCCCACGTTACATCTGTTTCCTTTATGCTTTGTACCCTGGGAAGAGTTTAAACATTTCAAAGAGAAGGTTCAAGGGCTAAGAGAGAGGGCACCTTAACTATGAGCTTAATGATCTGCTGTAGATGAGGACAGACACGCTCTAACAGGAACAGTCCAGGACATGCAGGAGACGACAGTGTACATTTCTTCCTGTTCTCTTTGTGTGTGTGCAATTGATTTCTTGTTATTCGTGGCCTTCAGAGCTAAAGGACAAAATCAAATGAAGCACATTTAAATAGATAACTGGAAGGTGAATAGCTCAAACATGAGGAAATAACACAACTCCATGACATCAAGGCAATGTCCGCGTGAGTGAGTGAGTGTGTGTGTGTTGGTGTGTGAGGGGAAAAACGCCATAATCAGCAGATTTCGTTGACTGACTGACTTATCAAGGCTTGACTGGATGAAGATTGCGTGTGTTCATGGATCTCTCAAAAGAATGTGTGTGTGCGAGAGTGAGAGCGCTCATGTTGTTGTTTTTTCTAGCCTGTGACGTTGAAAATAGCATGACTGATGCTGGTATGCAGGTTCTTGTGTGTGCAGCCGTGAGAAAGGTTAGCTTAGTGAGAAAGTTTGAAGGTGTGTGTGCACGCGTGCTCAAGGCAGTGTAGGGGATTAACAGCCATTTTGACAGTGCAGTCAGTTTTCTTAACCTTTATTTATCCAGGGAAAAGTTTTGCTGAACCTGCTTTTTTTGGGGTCTTTTTTTTTTTTTCAGCAACACCCTGCTCCCACATTCAGCACTGACCCACACATTCACACTTGGGAGCTGCCTGGTGCAAGAACAGAGCAGGTCTGGTGCATTTTCAGCACCACTTGTTTTGCTCAAGGGCCTTCTCCTTTCACCTAGAGCATACAAACACCTCTCCCAAGTCAGCAGTTGGGTCTTTTTCCTTTTCAAACTACAATACGCCTCTCCAAATCTGCTCTTCACATTTGCATTTTCAGTTGACTTTAGTGTATGTGTGTGTGTGTGTGTACCTTGGAGCAGCCCGACATTTCAAACATGGTCTTGAAAGTGTCGACTTTGCCAGAGTGGGCGTGCCTTGCGTCTCTTTCCAACTTTTGATTGGCCTCCACACTGAAAGCACCGAATCTCAGTGCACTTAATTTAACCAGCGGAATTTTATTTTTAGAACAGCACAAACTAGTCTGGGAGCGACGGAGGGAAAAGGACTTTGTGAAAGGCTTTGAGAACCACCGACTGACCTCTCTGGAGACCTGTATTTGTCTGAGAGAGTGTGTGTGTGTGTGTGTGTGTTTAAGAGAGAGAGGCAGAGGTAATCAGCGATGCTGTGAGGCTGCCTGTCAATGCTACAAAGTTCACTTAACTTCCTCATAATAAAACCTGAACGTAAATGTGTGCGTGAACTCGAGAGTCACTTATGATGCACACATACACACACATATAGAGAAGCTCTCTCATCATATCATGCTGTTGCAGACAGAAACTGTTCTTTACTGAGAGACAGCTAGAGAGAGAGAGAGAGGGCCATGCAGGTGCTACAGAGAACAGAGTTGTGTGGAGAGACAGACAGAAGCAGTGAAACAGGAACAGAGCAGGGAAAGAAAATTAAGAAAACAAAGTGAGCAAAAGAGGCTGAACGGTCTGACCAGAGGTGAAATAACGGACGGACTTTTTACATTTAATTTGTTTCTGCTACATTTTCAGTTTTCTTTCCTATTACATCATTCTGCGTCCCTGCCTTTTCTTGTAGCGCCTATTTCCATCATGCTTTCTCTTCTGTTTCTCTGTTCTACTATCTCTCTGCCTTTTAATATTCAAATTGAATTCTCTGTTTCTTTTGTATGAAACTGAAACATCCTTTTTTACTTGTTCAGAAAACAATAGCTGATGGACATCTGCGTTATCTGCCTGCATGGTCTTTCTGGCAGTCTGGTGATCTGATAACCAGTGAGTCACACGAGTTACTGTTTTGTTTCTGCTCATGCTCATTGAATGAATTCCTATTTCACTTCCTCTTAACAGAGTTGCAGTCACTCCATGACTTGGCAGAAACACAGACTGAAAATACAGTGTTTATAAGTAGTATTTGTGTCAGTGTGCATATATGTTTTTGGGAAATGACTCTGCACCTCTCACCTTCCTGGACGAAACTTGTGTGTGTGTGTGTGTGTGTAACCTCAGTGACCAGTAATTGCACTTACTGTAGATGAAACTGAATACTTGTATACAGTGTACGCCTCTGCTTTAGACACACACACATTACCAGAACACACACGCCCCTGCTTCAGACACAGAGACAGAGAGACATCCTCACGTCACATGGAACCTTTGACATTACATCCAATTAGTTTCTCTGCAAAAATCAATGAGCCCATTAACACTGTCGGGTTGCGTGCATGTTTTTGTGTGTTTTGCCCGTGTAAGTGTCTTGCAAAGTTTGATTGTCTCTGTGTGTATGTGGTATATGTGCATATGTGTGTGTGTGTGTGTGTGTCTATCTGTCTGTCTGCCATCCATGGCATAGCGTGCCAGAGTATGATGCCCACATTTATGTGAGTAGTATGTCTGACCCAGAAAGGATTTGCCAGAGGCCCTTTGGAGGACTAATGTGGAGAGACTGATGCACACACACAAACACACACACACACACAATGGGGTTTTGACCCACGCTTGTCGAGACAGAGAGGGGTTAAGGGAGGTTGTATGCACATGATGGCATTATGCGTTTCCACCATTTATTTACTTAGCAGATGCTAACACTTAGCAGATGCTAACAGAGAGCCCATGTTAACCCCCTTGTTTTACCATTCATCTTTTGCTGTTCCCTTGAGCACAGAGTCTCTGCTAGCTACAAATTCATTTACCTGACCGATGACCTCTCTACAAAGTTGCTGGCAAGATGACAAATGTCAGTGTCACAAAAAGGAGAGGCAAAGCAATAAAGAAACAGCTTGATGTTATGGGAAAAATGCTTATTCGCTTTCTTGCTGAGAGTTACATGTGAAGAACGATTCCACTCTCGTGTCTAATAGTGGTATCAATCTTCTCATCTAACTGTCGGCAAGAAGGCAAATAAGCGAATATCCCCCAAACCTATAACCAAACTGTCATGCTACATAATGAAACAGCAGAAGCAGCACATTTCTTGGAAGTCTCCCTTACGTCATCCTGGTTTAAAGCTTGTCTCCTAGATTTGGGTCCGTTTTAGCCTTTGAAGAGCTGTTATTAAGACAAGATTAATATGTGAGTCATAACAGTGACATTTATGTTTTCAGTGTGACTGTGAATAAATAAAATGTTTTGATCCTGAATGTCTTATTTGTTTATATTCTCTGCACATTTACGTGTGGAAATGTAAGTCATGTAGTTGATGCTGTGTGACTCACACCGAGTGAGCAATTAGAGGTTTGGTCGTCTTGCTCCAGGGCACTCGGGTTAAATTAAGGTTTCATCTGCAGCCACATGTCTGGTCATGTGGCTGCAGATGGAAATGTAAACTGTGACAATTTAATAACAAGGTCACCGTGCCATAGCCACATGTTAGCCGGCCGTGTGATTCTGCATCATGTTTTGTTCTCTCTGACTGCAGCAGACACGTTACTTTAGAATGATTTTATCTTTGTGTTTCAGTGGTCGAGTGTTTTCTCTAGACTTCGGGGCGATGCGAGTGTGTGACCTGGAGTTTGACCGCGTCCGACGACTGACCACTCCCGCCAGCCCTCTGCCCCCGCCCACAACAAACCCAAACCCCACCCCCAGCTGTCACACAGTGTGGAAGTACTACTGCAGAGACAACTTTGGCTGGAGGGAATACTCTGAGGTGAGTGTGTTTATGTGTGTGCGCTTGTACGCTCTATGAACATGAGGTCAGATGCATTAACGCTGCCCACACCAATCGATTGTCTAGCCGCTGTGATGGGATCGATTTAGACACGTGCACACACACACACGCATATAGACACCTACACAGCCCTTACACAGCTGTCCCCAGCCGATTGCAATTTATTTCACCAAATCAGTAAACACTGACTGTTTTCTCCCTGTGTGTATGTGTGAGTTTGTCTCACGACGACACTCGTTATCAGCTTGGCTTTTTGTTATTTGAACATTTCACTACACTTCACTGACTATTTCCCTCAGTAATCACTCTCTTCCTCCTTCATCTGTTGAATGAAAATGCAGAACAGTCAACTGTATAAAACAACTGAATCCAAACTCTTCATGTCTTTTCTTCCTTTTCTACCTCTTCTTTTTCGCAGCCGGTGGTGAAGCTCATAGAGGAGGCGAGTTCGAGGGGTCTTAAGGAGGTGCGATTCATTACGCTCCAGAACCAGTATATCCTCAACATCAGGGAGGGCTTCCAGCAGAACGCGGTCTTCGGGTTCAGACGTCAGATCAAGAAGCGGCCCATGTTCATGTCCTCTGTAATGCTTACACCCTTCCTACAGTAAGTAAAGACATTCAACTCTGGATTTCATTATCCCCTCTGCTCTTAAAATAAGGAGGTATGCAGATAAAGAGACCTACGCTGAACGCTACTGTTTATTTTTAGCCACGCAAGGGGCGTGGCTCTAGGGATGGCACTGTTCTGTCTGTCAGCCCAGTATCGATCAGATCTTGGATGGATTGCAATTAAAGTTTGTGGAGACATTCAAGTCTGCAAAACAAATGATCAGCGTCAGCTATATGTTGTGCGTTGTGCTAATTAGCAACTGTTAGCATGCTAACTTGCTAAAGTAAGATGGCGAACATGCAAACATCATCGTGTTACCGTTGCAGTTGAGAGCATATTAGCATGCTGACGTCAAGCTGTAGACTCTCGTTTCCGCCAATGTTCTCATCACATTAAGGACGTCATGAACCGGCAAGCTAAGTTTCAAACGTGCTCTGTTTTGTCGATATGGAAGCTATTTGGATGCAAAAATGTATGTTAACCTCTGTGTAGGATAACAAAGCAGTCTGCTAAGCATTGGGGTTTAGAATTGCTAATTAATAGCAAAGCAAAGTGTCAGGAACAGTTAGTCCTCAGTAAGAGGTAGAGGTAATTCACTTGATTGATCTAATTTCTCTTTGTCTCTATCTTTCAGTGCACCCTCTAGTTCCCATTGTACTCTCTGGCAGAGCCTCACCGATCATTTAGCACTCAGATCTCAACCTTGTTGGAGAGCATTCAGTATTTTAGATATGAAGCCACAGTGGATATTAGAACAAAGTCCCTGATTTTAGTGCCTGGCAACACACACACACACACACACACACACACACACACACACACACACACACAAAGCTGGCTCTTCAGTATGTGATACACTGTCTCCCTGTGGCTCTCTGTGTTCTATAAGTGTCCCAAGTCCCTGTTTGGAGACAGGCAGGCACACAGAGGTCGGTACACAATGCTAATGTCGCAGTCAGGACTGAATACTCAAAAGCCCCTGAACACAACATTCACATTTTAATCCATTCCAGTAGTGTTGCCTGTTGGCAGCCTGAGCTGAACTTGAAGCCCATATTAACACTTTAGATTTTCTGGCAAATCTCACAGAATCACCAGGACACAGGAGCCGCCCTGTGTAGAAGCAAAACTGGCCTGAACCAGACAGACGGAAAATAAGATAACGAGGCAAATGAGAACAGATGAGACAGAGGACAAGAGATACACGGAGAGTGGGAGAGCAAACGGATAAAGAAAGTGTGAAAGGAGAAACACAAAATAATTCAGTCCAGTGTGCCGAGTTTATTTATTTATTTAAATGGGTCCTTAATTGTTTTAAAGAGATAAGATCTGTCCACTTCTTTTCTAGAGGATATAAGAATGGGTTCAGGAGTTTTCATCTTTCAGAAGTGATCTACCTCGCTGCACTCGCCTCAGTGATATTCCTGAAACAAGTGATACCAGATTGGAAACAAGTGGAGTCATCTCACCCCATTTGCAGAATTTTTCACTTCCTTTGCCAAGCAGGCTGCTGTCGTGGTGTCCTGCCAGTGTCCCGCACAGAGCGAACGCTAGCACGAGCTGTTCCTGCAGGGCCTGACAGACAGGAGAAGACAAAATGGGAGAGCAGGAGATGGAGGAAAGGGAGAGAAAATTAGATGGAGGAAGGAACGAGGGAGAAAGAGACAGCATGTTCAGAGAGTGAGACTGAGAGCACGCTGAAGGGGCAGAGAGAGATGTCTAAATGGTTTCCAGACTGGGTGCACAGCAAAGTAGAGCTTGTGAGTGAAGGAGTGTGAAATGTGACTGTGGGGAGCTGGAATTTGGACCGAGGGATTTGTTCCTGGGAATTTTTCATCTGTTTGTTGTGTGCGCACTTCAGTAAATCACACAGTCACATTATGGAGATGAAAAGCAGGTCCCATCTAGGCAAACCATTAAAATCTTAGCGTTAACATTTGTTTTTGGGTGAAATGTACTTGTTTTTCTTTCCAGAGGAATGTATGTAGGTCAGTGCAGTGTCCTCCCAAGTGACCAAAACGTGTGTGTGTGTGTGTGTGTGGGGAACAATCTGTGCTAGGCTTAGAGGTTGAGGACATTAGCTTGATTGGCACTCTCCCTTGCTCCCTCCCTCCCTCTCCTTCGCCCTGATGATGTTATTTTCAGCCACCTCCTCCCTCTCTCCCCTCCCATTATCTATTATCTGTCCCAATCTTTTCTCCCCTTTTCTCCTTCTCCCCCTCAACCCCATCATTCTCTTGTTATCTGTCCCTTTTCATTTCACACTTGTTTTCTGCAGCAGGCTGTCTGTGATCTCTTTAAAGCACACAGGGAAAAGAGACATCGATTGCAGAAAGAGATCAAGACCGGAGAGACAAGATAACAGAGAGAGAAAAGAGATGAGAAAAACTGTCGCACTGACTCAAAGTCACGCTGATCGCAGTCTCTTGACAACACACACACACACACACACTCTCACACTCTCTCTCTTATGGCTGATGGGGCTAACACCTTTTACTCTTGGAGTGATAACTTGACAGCCAAACCACTGTTATTGACTCAAATGCCAGACACAATAGTTTTCGTTAGTCACTTTTATGATTGGCATTTTTATTGTTCCCTCTCTCTTGTTCTTGTTCCTGTCTCTCCCTCCTCCCTCAGCCTCCCTGTTGTCTTGTTTGGTGTCTGGGTTTCATTTTTGCGGAGCCCTGCTGTTTTGTTTGGTTGGTGTCGGCTGACGGCTGCTGTGGAGCCGCTCCGCAGCGCAGTGATGTCATTGTTGACAGTTGGTGGGATATGATTTTGGAAGCGTACACGTGTCGGTTCATCACACAGCGCTTTTGTTTTACGTTAGGATGCAGCTTTGATTGGAAACACATGGGAGTGAGGCTGCAGGAAGGAGCAGAGCTATGTAGCGTGCTGTGATATACAGCTTGTGGTTGATGCTTTCATTTACTAAAAATAAACCAGCCTTGGGACGCTGCTTTCTTCACCCTCAGCAGGGATGGCCACTGGCACTATCTGGAATAATGAAATCTGGAGCACTGATCAAGAAACATTTCAACATTACTTGCTGCACCTTGCTACAAAACATGTGCTCCAGACCTCATCATTCCTGATAGTGCTTTTAATTGGCAGAGATTCGTGGGAGATAGTGTATGTGAAGGTCTATCTGAAAGAGTGGGTTATAGTACAAGTACAACAGTATGTATTTATTTATTAGACTACATGTGGTCACAGTTTTCATTATCATTTATTTATATCTGTTAGAAAAGTATCCCTACATATACTATAGCTGCCATAGCTGAAAAATAGAAAAATAAATCGGGTAGTAATAATGTGGTTGATCCTACTTTTTGAACATTTTGTCAAAGGAACAAAGGTAAATACATTGTAGGCAGTGCCTAATTCTATGAATATGAAATTTCATAATGTTTTCTGTTTTCGTTGAAAAGAACAATGTCATTTGGTATTATTTATATGGAAAATAAAAACAAACCTCTGAGACGGTTATTAGGGTTTAGATAGTTGAGTTGAGTTTATAAAAGATTGTTGAATCTGCTGCTGGAAATCAGTGCCCCATCTAACACTGAATAATTATTCTGTATATATGTTGAATTGCATTCTCGTCAATTGAAAGATTTCACATTTTATATGCTATGCTGAACTATTGAGCACTGATGTAAAACTGCCAGACTCACTAGCAAGTGATTGGAATGAATGAATTGGAAGTGTAAAAGTGTAGGCACTTCCAATTAATGAAGACGTCCAGTATGTATTTTATTGCTTGCAAACTCAACCATCATGGGAAGTGAATCTATTAAAGGGTTTATAAATGTTTATCTAACCAAATATCTAATGCCTATTCTGTCTCTCTCTCTCTTTCTTTCTAGGACTTTGAGCGGCCTCTCTTCATCTCCCCTCCCCTGTTCCTCCTCCTCTTCCTCATCATCCATGGATCTCTCCACGCCGCATCCTCTCTCGCCGACGACCAGCAACCCACCTAGCCTTTTTCCGGAGACATGGTTGCCCATGACGATGAGCCAGGACTTCCTACAGGTGCCGGTCTCACGAGAAGACCGCAGCTTCCGGACAGTGTACAGCCTTTTCCACAAAACCGTGTCGGAGACAAAGTTCAGGATCATCAAGATCATGCGTGTTCAGAACCCCTTCCTCTGGGAGAAGTACAAGAGGTGAGCCAAGAAGCAGAAGCACTTCCTCATTGCTGGAGATATCATCTGTTAAACTTACTCCAAAACCATGAATCACTTCACACTAATCATAATCGGTACCCATGACACTATGTTAAAACAAAAACAGAGGAAACATTTCTATCAGGTTCAGAAGGTTTACTGTCGATAGGTCTGAGTGCCTTCGCCTCTTTTGAGTGCATGGTTTCCTTTTACATGTTGTTACATATGACAACAGTGGTTGTTTTATTTAATGTAACTCTGCTGAACTGCTGAAATCACCACCATCTGCTATGTCATGAGAATGGTATGATTTGAAGTGGTGGTTATTTAGTTAGTTGGATAGTGATTTGTTTTAATTGTCAGGAGATTTGACCTGAGTTAGTATTTAGGTTATTTGCACAGAAGCGACTCTTTCATATCTGTGTTTATATCACACAATGTGAAGCCAAAGTGGTACTAAAGTTGTACCCAAATATTAGTGCAGCATGGTTTCCATTGTGTTCAATTGTCTGGTTCCTCTTTTGCTGTTTTGATACAAAATCTATTGTTTACCTTTTTGTCCAGATCTCTGATGTTGAATGTTTCAGACACAGCTGCATATTTACTTGCAAACAGGAACACGAAGAAAACAACATTTCTTAACAACAAACATTGAATGAGGAACAATGTGAGATGAGGGGAAAGAAAATAGAGCAAATGGGCCCAGCTGTGTGGGACTTTGTGAGAGTGGGCCGACGGTGGTGTGTGAACACGGCAGATGGAGGGATGGTTGGTGATGATGATGTTCCTTTCACGAGCACAGTGGCCTACCACTGTGGTTAGAGCAGGGCAGGTCGTATCAGCGGTGACAGTTAAACTCTCCAACACCGTCTGGTACCACACGGTTTCACAATGACTGAGTGTGTGTTTGTGTGCGTGTGTGTCACTGATTCTGAAAGTGATGTCCTCTCTGAGTGCAAGTTTATTTCCTCTTCCCACACTCGGGTTCTGACAAGAAAACCATAACTGCTTGTTTGCGTGGTCTGTGTTTATTGGCATGTGAATTGCTGGTTGTTGATGTCAAAGGAAGCTGAGCAGCTTCATCCTAAAATGTGGGATGAAATTGGATGGTAGGAAACTAAAGTGTGTGTTTGCATGCTTGAGTGTGTGCAGTCTCGGTCTGCATCAGGTCACAAGCTGCGGGGTCACTGGAGGTCATGCCTGGATCACAGGTTCTGTCTCGAAGCACTTTTGCATGCCTGATTGATCCCCTTGCATCAAACGAACTCTGCGTGTGTGCGTGCGTGCTCGCATGTTACTCAAGAAAACAGATTATGCCCAATGTTCTCACCCGGTTTAAGAGCAAACAAGGCCTAAATCACAACTTTTGAATAGAAATAGCAGGACTGCTCCCAACTGTTTTCTAATTCATCACCTGTGCGATGATCTGTCTTTGTGCATCAGCTTATTAAAGAGTCATTTTCATCAATATACACTTTATTATGTTAGTATATTTCGTCTAGTTCAAATTAAGGAATTAAAAGCACTCAAAAGCAGTTAATTTCATCAACCAATCCCATCTCAACCTCCATCTCTCTCTGCTCTAACAGGAAGAAGGAGTACATGTCGCGGCGTATGTCAGAGATGGACCGGCTGCTGAGTGAGCGCCACCTCTTCCACGGCACCTCGGCCGACGTGGTGGAGGGCATCTGCAAGCACAACTTCGACCCCCGAGTCTGTGGCAAACACGCCACCATGTTCGGCCAGGGCTCCTACTTCGCCCGCAAGGCTGTCTACTCTCACAACTTCTCCAAGCGCTCACCCAAAGGAGTCCACTGCATGTTCCTGGCCAAAGTCCTCACTGGCAGGTGTGTGTGGGTGCTGTAGTTAACAAGCTGATAGTGGGAAACATTTTTTCTTCTTGGATTATGGATGAGTGGTTTCACATGTCGTTCTACTTGCAACTTCATCACTGCAAAGAAACACTTTATTAGGGGCCAGTGATTTTTTAATAAGACAGCATTTGTAATTTTATAACTCGAAATAACAACAAAACATATATATGGTAATGTAGGACATTTTTAGAACGTTCAATTAAGAAACCTTTTGTAGATTAAAATAGCCAAATGGAAATGTAAGTGCAGTGAAGTTACATCACATAGATGCCAAATCCTATAAACCCAATATTGCCATAAAACATGCCCAGCAACAACCTAATGCAACCAGAGATATTAAAGGGATAGTTGCCACGGTATAAACACAATATATAAAAGCACCATTGTCTTAATGCTACTGGCATATGTAGGACATCGTGCTTTGGTTTATTGTGTTAGCTGGAAGTGACATGCTGTAAATGCTGAACTGAGGCCTTATGTATCCAGTATTTATTGGGGTTACATGTTTTATTGTCCCTAAATGAGCTGTTTGGTGTTTTTTTGGCAAGTATGTTCCCTCCAGCACACGCCTCTCTTTCTGACCCTATCTTGACCTGTCTCACTCTTAGTGCATTCATTTTGCATTAAGCATTAATTTATGCATCATGGAAATCCTGATGTTCTTTTCCATAAACCATCGTTGAGCCATGCTGTGCATCATTCTACTCCCATCCCTTAAAATGCGAGTCAAATCTGGAGCCACACATGTAAAACAGCTGATTTGTCTGAACACACATAGCCTACATCACCAGCTTTACATATATCGAAACACCAAACCTGGGTTCAATCTGTTCCATGGCACAGACCGCAACATTGCTTCTAGACCTGAGCAGGGACCAATAAGGACATTAACTCTCCTGCCTGAGACCATATGTGGCACACAGACTCTTTAATGTCTCTTGCCTTTGTCCGTAGCTGAAAATTTTCTTATTTTAATGTTTTATTTACGACCCCAGAGAAAGGGGTACAATGATTGATGGATTACAGGTCTTCAGTGCTTGACATGCATATTTAAGAGAGGAAAAACAAACTGGTTACAGTGCACTGGCTCATTTCATATACTTAAAGTACAGTTATTTCATGCACTTACAGCATATGCCTATATTATTTAAGGTGCCCTAAAACACACAGAGTAGCAGCATGCTTGTAATCATTAAATTTAGAAGAGTCTTCTTTTAGATGGTACATTTCTCAGCAGAACTGAATGGAAATCTGTTTTTCCTCATAAAAACAAGGAAATTTAAAGCCCATTGCTCACCATTGTGACTATAAATAGCCCCAACCACATAACTAACCATGTCTCTGTCCTCTTTGTTATGTTTATGCAGATTTACTGTAGGAAATCCCTCCATGCGGCGGCCTCCACCCATCAACCCTCGTGACCCCTCCAGTGACCTTTTTGACTCCTGTGTGGACAACTGGGTGGACCCTCAGATCTATGTCATCTTCAACGATGACCAGAGCTACCCTTACTTTATCATTCAGTACGAGGAGGTACCCAGCACTGTTGCCATCTAAGCCCTGGATCAGACCTGGGTCTGTCTGTATTTGCAAATACTTACTCATAGTTTGTTGTAGTCTGTTGTGGTGCGAGATGGGTGGAGTTTGCAGCTTAAGATGAAAAGGAACAGTGTAGACCAATAACAGACATTTACTTTTTGATGACGGTTGCTTTAACCAACTCTATTGGAATCACTTTGTTAGACAAAAATTCACCCATCCGCTGCTCTAAACGGGTTAAAACTAGCCAAGTGTTTGCAAATACTCAGACTAAACTGCAGTAAGGAACAACAGACTGGTCCAGACCGGATGAACAGGCACAGACAAAGCTGGACCAGTAAAGGACGACACCTGTTTCATCCAGTATTCAGAGGTGGATGACAACTGACAACAGCTGCGATCACAACAGAAATGACTGGTCTCAAATACCACGCTTTGTTATCTAGTAACAGGAGCCTAATGATGATCATGGGACGCATAACAGATTTTATCTACCTTACTGATCTGGAGCAGATGCAAACCAAACCTAATCCTCGTATCATTTTTACTTAGTCGTATGGCAGTTCCACATCAGGACAAAGGCTGTAGTAGACAGTTAGCGTCCTGCCAGTACTGTGAATGACCAACTGGCCGTATTATTCTGAGGAAGCAGCAACCAACCAATCAAACGCTTCCATAGAGAAACCATGGCAACACTGACCCCCGTCATTCTCTTACAAAAATCATGTGAGTGTTTACCCAGCCTCCGGCCCATACGTTTTTTTAAGTCTATGTGTTGCGTGTTTGAATCTTTTAATTTAGTGGACATGAATCTTGTGGCCTCTTCAAACAGACAATGGACATGAGTTTCAGTGGGACATTTACAAATGGACATCCACATACTGTGAACCTCCAGGCAGAGGTTTCACATGAAGCCAGTGCTGTTCCTGGTTGGCGTTTTTGCCTTCGCGCCCACCGCTTTAGTTCCTCACGGGGGATTGAAGAGTGTACAGTTTCACGCTGAGACTCTATGCTGCTGCAGCGGCGGCGGTGCTGTAGCATTATGTCAACAAACCCCCTGAAACTCATCTCTCTTGGACCGCTCTCTCCCTCAGAGACAGTAGACATGTTTTATTGAGACAAACTGTACAGACGTTCTTTGTTTATATTTGAACTGTGTGCCTTTTGTTCATAAAAATTTTATTTATGTTAGTTTAATGTAACATTGATTAAATAAAGAATCTAAACGAAATAATGACCTGTTGGTGAACTTGTGCTTCATTAAAATCATGTCAATCCATATGTATTAGTAGTGTAGTGCTAATGGTGTTTGCTAACCTCCATCCTGGACATTCCAGTAAACATTAGGCCAATCAATACTCACCAAAAGAGGTTTAATTGGTTAACAGGAGAGGCAGCATAATATAGATGTCATTCATTAGAAACTAATTTACAGAATGCATTAAAACAGCTTTGTAATCCCAGTTCTAAACACAAAATGTTTCTGAAAAGAGTTGACATTTTGGGAAATGCACTTTTGTTTTTCTTCCCGAGGGTTAGATGAGAAGATTGAAACCACTCTCATGTCTGAGAATGAATGAGTGTATTTACTGAAATGTCAAACAACTGCTTTAAAGAACTTCTGGCCAATACAACATGCACTGAGAGACATAGTTATACTGTCAGCCATATGCTATTGACTTTAGCTGCCACTGAGGACTCTGAGCTCATGTGCTCACTATTTTCATCTTCTTTTGTTTGGGGGTTAATGGTGTAATTCCATATTTTGTAAAATACACATCAGTTTTCCTGCTGAGAAAACAAATATCTGTACGCTAACTCTCATACTTGTAAGCTAAATATGAAGCTAAATCCAGCAGCCAGTTAGCTATAAGTTAGCTTAGTTCAAAGACTGGAAACAGGGAGAAACAGCCAGGCTAGACTCTGACCAAAGGTAACAAAATTAACTTACCAGCACCTCTAAAACATTGTAATTAACACATCATATCTTGTTGCGGTTTTACAGGGTTATGTGCAGGACTATTATTTGGCCAGACCTTCTGGAGTGGCAACCTCTCAGTGATGACAAGACAGTTGAACTATTCCTTTAAACGTATACATGGAGATTATTTTATAAGCTCATTCTAGTATATGTGGAGTCTGTATGTTTTAAATTGGACTACTTTTAGATCGACAAGATAAATAAATAAAGTCTTCAGCATTTGTCCCCAGAATTGTACTTTAAAACAGCAGTAGATGCTGCTTCGTGTTCGGAAATGATATTAACAGAAGCCATAATTTAAGAGAGAGAGTGGTAGGGTGTGTGTTGAGGCGCTCATGCCCTCATTATGTCTAAAATCCTGGCTCAAGCCGTGTTTCTTTCAACTATACACTTGGTTTAAACCAGTGGCACCAAACCTTTTTGGCTTGTGGACCCTTAAAATTAAGCAGCGTCCTCTTATATATTCAGTAAACCTGAAATAATCCACAATCAGAACCGGTTTTTAAAATGATTGATTGACAGCCTATATGTCAGTTATATAAATGATCCTTTAGTGGGAATCCTCATCTATCAGCAAATGTTCTGCGCTACCCTTTACTCCCACTTCCTCCTTTTCCCTGCATCTGCCCCCCACTCTCTGTGCTTGGCCTCAGGTCACCGTGTCGTGTAAGGCTGTCATGCTGAGCTCCACATTTGGCAGAGGAGTGGGGAACGGGAGAGAGACAGAGACAAGGGAAGGGAGGGGAGGGAGATAGAGAGGGATTGAGAGAGGGAGGAGGAGGAGTTATTTTGCTCTCTTCGTGCCTCCTCGCTGAGCTGCGTGCCTGTCTGCTCTTCTCGTGTGCATGCAAGATCACGCAGGTTGCCCTCTATTTGCCCCCTTCTCTCTCTATCTCCCAGTCTCTTCCCCCCCTTAATCTCTCTTACAGCCCCTCATTCTCTTTCCACTTTTTTTTCTCCAATCTCCTTTTCCAACCTGCCCCCTCTCATCAGCTCTTAACAGCTTAAAATCCTTTTGCCCTCTCATCTTAATGATTCTACCTTCTTCTCTCTCTCTCTCTCTGTCTCTCTGTCTCTCTGTCTCTCGGTCTCTGTCTCTCTGTGAGTCATGCAGCGGGCACTGGCTGGGTTTGTATGCCTGACTGCCCTCCAGGAATTGCTACTGGCACACAGAAAGCACTACTTTGTAGACCTGCTGGCTGGCGTTAGAGAAGGAGAGTCAGAGGAGGAGATGTGGAGGAAGGATGGAGGGAATGAGAGGAGAGAAAAGATTAGCGCGAGGGGGGAAGTAAAAAAAAAACATGAAAAGGTACATAGGAGAGATGAGGATGCAGAAAGAAGGCCTGTGTGTGACAGAGAAAGAAAAATGCTTGCAGAGAGTGAAGCATTCATAAGAGCAACGACAGAACTTTGAATTATTCAAAGGAGTCAAGATTATTGTGTGTGATGTCTGATGCAGTTCTTCAGCATTTTTACGTCTTATGTTTGCTGCTTGCTCATCTAAAGAAAGACTCTGATTGGAGCTCAGGAATCTAAAACACATACAAATCATGCATTTATAATTCATTTGGGTTTCATTGTACATCAGATTCAAGTGTCCACCCACACATACAAACACAACCACACACACATCAAATTTGACTCAAGCTTATTAAACTTGCTGAATTATTCAGTGTGTAAAAAAAGGATTTCTTTGTAGATAAATGAGACAGTTAAACACTCCCACACTGATTTGTAACATGCCGTTTTGCAATGATTGAGTGTGTGCAAAATTGCTGTTGCTGATTTTTCAATCAAGGGTTGTAATAGACTTGTAGTGTTATTTTCCACTTCTAATCGATGATGCTGTTAGCAAGAAAAGCAGCAGAACATTGCCTCTATTAATCTGCTGCACATAACGTGGAACAAACCAGAACATTTCCCCACATGGGATAGTTACTTGGAGACTCATTCAAAAGTAACCTTTGTGTCCATTAAATGTCCATAAATGTTGCTTCTAAAAGTCTGCAATTTAAACAATTTTACCTGAAGGGAATCAATCTGTATTTATTTATAAACTGGTGAGGATCCAATTTTAAATGTCACTTCGTTTGAGTAAGTGTCACTTTTTCCATGACGTGAATAACATTTTTCTAATCTGCTCTTATGTACTTTTCTAATATGATGTGATATTTTCTGTAGTTGTCTGCTGTTTCTTAAAAGCTCCTCCCTTCTGCTCCGGTCTGCTCAGCCAAAACTCTCCCCACACACACCTGTTTCATACTGTAGCACCATAGTTCCGGATTAAGCTTTTTCATATTGCTCTAATATCTCTGTCACTCACACACATGCCTGCATGCAAGCAGACACGCACGCAGGAGCTCGCTGCCATGTGTTTGTTTTTTACGCTCACACACTCACACAGAGACACATGTATCTGGAAATGTCGAAGCTTTGGTCTGTATCAACTCAATATCTCGCTCCTCTTCCTCTCACATGCGTGCACACATGAACACACTGCCATGCATGCACACAAAGATACACAGACACACACACACTTCCTGCATTAAGCCCAGCTCCATATTGCTCCAACGATGCCCAGCTGCAACCAATGAACATTCCAGTTACTGTTTTTCCCTCCCTCCCTCTCTATCATTTCAAATTTCAGCTCTAAGCCTTTAAGAGAGCCAGCAGCCAAATATGGTCAGGCTTGTGTCATGAACTTTGCACAACCTTCTAAAGCGGCGCAGAGATCGTGACCTTTAAGACCCTGCCTGAGGCTGAGCTTTAGGCACCGTTTTGCATGACAACGAAGAGAAGTCAGATGTGCATGTATGCACGCTTGTGGGTAAGTCCGAGAGAGAGTTCACGACCCGTGACTTACTAAATATTTCTGACCATTTAGTGGCTCTGCATCATTGCTTTATGGCTTCCTCATTATCTTCGAGACTTATTTTTGTGTTCTCATGTTTTATTCTCTTGCTGCCGTTTTATTTCTTCCTCTTAAGGCTGTAAAAGATTTCGGAAATGGAACCGTACAGTGTAGAGCGGTACTTCCCTCCAGCCAGCAGGTTTTATTTCTGAACAGGTGGTACAACCTGACAACTAACTAAGCAAACATATACATTCATCTGTCTTCTCTCATAAAATTTGGTGGGAAGGGGTTACCACAATGGAGCTTATTGTTGTGAAGATGAAACTTTGAAATTTCCCAAAGGCCTCAGATGGGACTATATGCTGTTTCTGACACCTGAAACCATCTTGCTTGAGCCAAGATGTGGAAGTGGATACCATAATGATACCAAAATTCCTCTGATTCCAGTTTTATTGGCCTTTCCTTCTTGTGCATTCCCCTCTCAGATTGTGGCAAGCAATTTCATAATGAGGCATGGAAGTGCAAACACGTGCAGGCATGAAGAAAAACCCACCTGTGAGTGACCAAAAAAGATACTCTTCAGCCCGTCATTGTGTTTGATCTAAGCATGTACAAAATCAAGGCCCTCTCTCTCTCTCTCTCACTCTCGCTCTCTCTCTCTCTCTCTCTCTCTCTCTCTCTCTCTCTCTCTCTCTCTCTCTCTCTCTCTCTCTCTCTCTCTCTCTCTCTCTCTCTCTCTCTCT
>JAVQJL010068981.1:0-44176 GCA_036024295.1 Nannoperca obscura
CCCCCCCCCCCCCCCCCCCCCCCCCCCCCCCCCCCCCCCCCCCCCCCCCCCCCTATCAACTCAATACTTTAAAAATAGACTTAAAAGGGGTACAATACAACACTTCGTGGGAAAGAACTTCACATAGCTTTATCTCAGTCAATTTCTAGGCTGGTCACCTCAGGTTGCATGACCACCTGTAACAGTCTGATGTGCAATTTTGCAATCCCTGTTCAAACCCAGTCCATATACAGTCTGTGTTGGCAAATGCAGTAAAGCTAACTGGCATTTAACCACACAAAACCCACATTTCTAGCAGTGTTTAAATTGTAATATAGTGACTTCTAATTTAAACTCTTCTTACATCAATGTTTAGGTATATTTTGCCTCCCCTTGTTAGCATCAAAATCTCAAAAAATCAATGTGAAGGTGAATACACCTTCATTTATACATTCATCACTTAAAATGTACATACTGCATGAGGCTTCTTACTCAGGCATGTAACTCCAAGGCTGAATCACTGGAGAAGAGTTTGCATGTAAACATCAGGATTAATCATCTCTGGTCAGTGCTTAATGTATTAAGTAATCAAATATATCAGTAGTACATCATTTAAGTTACTGAGGCATGTGCAGAGTTTATCTCACTTATTGCTGGCCTAACTTCCATTGACCTTACTTGGACACCTGTAGCAACCTCATTTAACTTTGTAAATTTACATATTTCCATTACAAAAGTTCATGACACAAGTCCTACACACAGTTTAACCCTATCTACACTAGTTGTGTACAATACAGTGACACCACTGCTTACGGCAGACAAACAGAATTTTTTATAAATCACACTTCATGCCTTATTATATTTTGTACATACTGGTAATTGACATTACACTGTAACCTTTTCAGAGTCTTGGATACTATATTATATATGACTAGAAATCCAGTCTGACTGAATTGTATGCAGAAATTTCCAAAAGAAATTATGCAAGACATCTTTAACGCAGGATGAGACCACGCCTATGACATTTCATTCCTAATAAATATGCCATATGGTTCACACAATTCAACCTGTTGGATTTACTTTATTACTATTATTGATCAGATCTGAACATTTTAATCCAAAAGTAGGGTAGGGTAAACCACAACACAATGTACATCTTTTCACAATTGATGAGCCTTACCTAGACATCTGGTCTCAGCACCACTCCAAAGCCCGTTAGCGCCACACTCTCTGACATGTGACCCCACTAATGTGTAACCATGGTTACACATAAAGATTGCAGTTGCTCCAAATGTGGTCAACGTTCCCAGTTTGGTCCCAAATGGTGGAGAAGGAAGCTCACCACAGGAGATGACTAAATAACAAAATAAATATTATAAGATATGGGGCAACTGGTACTGTTATATGTTTTCAGATTTGTATATGAAGTGGGTTATGTTACCAAATCTTTGTAAACTGTCATCCTAAAAAAACACTGAAAATGTAGTTTTCCAAAACAAAACCTGGCTGTATTAGATTTAGCTCAGATGATTTAAGATATATTTCCTTAATATCCTTTGAGACACCAGTTTTCAAGCCACTGGCCAACATGAAGAATAGACACTTCTGTTACCAAATCCCTCAGAGCTGCTGCAGTGTTAGATAGGTCAACTCAAATACTGGATCATGAAAAAATGAAGAAATGCATTGAAAATATAGCAAAATAAAGTATGAAAAACTACTAGTATATAATGTAAGATAGATTTCAATTTTAAATCCTTTTTTAAACTTTTCAAGTGTATGCATTTCACTTTTTTATTGGCATGTCATCCAAAGTATTACGCCTATTTCAAAGTTTTATAAGTCACAATGCTCTCTTACAACTTCCCTTTATGAAATAAGCAGCAAAGGCACATTGCATAGTAATACTCTATTTGAAAAAGCAATCTTCCACTATTGCCCACATACGTCACATTTAAGAAGCACATGCTGCATTCTGTTTAAACTAGTTATCACACTTCCGAGACAATATGCAGTGGTTAAGATACCCCTGGTAACTCGTTTAAAATAAGTAGCAAGGGAATGGAATACACACACACGGACACACTCACACAAAAAGTAGCTCCCTCTCAAGTTGTCCCTTTCCTAATAACAAACCTACAGCCAGTATTATGCATGGCCATGTCTTCACTCAAATCGACTGCAAAGCAACATGCTTTATTGGCACAAAAGAAGCACATTTATCAAAGAAATAACTTTCTCAGATTTTTCCAGCTGTTTTGCTTGTACCAGTGTGAGTAGGCTGTTTTGATAACTCATTTATGACAGGTTGTGACAGCAACTGTAATACAATTGTAATGTAATGTTTTCATAGCCTTTATGCTTGCATATGTTCCCTGCTGATGTATCTATGTGTGTATCTGTGTAATTTTATGAGGCTACTCTTTTTTCTTCTTGATTTGTATGGTTTCTCTTCCCCATCCATGGAAGTTGTTGATTTTGGTAAGTAACATCATATAAGATGTTAAAAAGTGTTTGTATAATGTAGATTACAAAGGAGTGAGAAGCATTTAATGTATGTAAACATATGCAAGTGTGTGTATCAACTCAGTTTAGAAGGAATCTCTCATAATAAAATCCTAGACGTGGCTCTAAGTCTATGTAGAGGAGGTGAACAAGAGCACAAAACATAATATCATAGTGGAGTTTTATTAACTTATTCAGAGGGGAAGGGGTAAAATTATTCTGTGGAAAAAAAAATCTGACAGTAGCAGTTAAAATTTATTTTGCACAGGATAGTCGTGATAGTTTATATGAATACTTACTCTTGCATGTAGCTGGGTCATCGGACCCCTCCCAAGTACCGTTGGCAAGGCAGCGAAGAGTCCGATGCCCTACACCCAAATAGTACCCTGTTGAGCATTCCAGCATCACCATAGAACCAAACTCTCCCAACCTACCAGAGAGCAGGCAGTAGGTCATGTGATCTGACAAGGTGCCCTCAATGCTGAGGCAGTGGATCGCTGAAAAAATAAAATGTAATCAAATTACAATTAAATAAAACATTCACATTGTTGTACATTAAGGTTATCAAACCGCATTTGTGTTCTTAACCATTAGCTATTTACTATCATATGGTTACAGTTTATTTACATGCCAACACTAAATAACATACAAGCCTTATCTATGATTCATAAATCATGATATGTGTAGAAATTAAAACCATTACTCTAAGGTATTAGAAATGTATGAAGACCATACAGTAACATTTCAGCATGTAACGATCCAATCCAGATTATATTTGGCAATATACATTTTCTTTGTTTTTCATTTGCCCTTTACATTTATTTATTTTTGGAGATACCCCATCTAGCATATGTCTATAATGGTAATCAACAATTTAATTAACATTTTGATTTAATGGAAAAAATACATTTTTTAAATATTACATTGTCTAAGCTATTGTATCACACACATTTGTCAGCTAACTAATTTGAACGCTATAAAACTTAGTTTACATTGAAACACTTAAACATATATTGTCAATATTAACTATTTTCATAGTCATTCTCATTGTCATAGTACTTTCAATTGCATCTCATGGTCTTCCTCAGTGGACTGAGTTTACTCATAGTCATGGAAACAACATGGCAACCATAAAAATTGAGCAAACTCCTCTCCGTCCACTGGGGAAGACTGCAAGATGCAGAGAAAAGCTCAAAATAGCTGGACTTTGGGGACCTTGAGTTAAGACTTTTTGTCAACTCACGCTTTTGATGACCCTCAAATCGTAGCGTGAAAGATACTTACCTAGACATCTGGGTGCTGAGGCAGCATTACTCCAGCTGCCATCCTCCAAACACACTGTTGTCATTGGAACGCCAGGGTCAAGGTAATAACCACTGTTACAATGGTAGGTGATCTGGCTACCAACGGTGTACTGGTTAGCATTGAAGCTGCCGTTGCCTGGTGACTGGGGGATTCCACATGAGATTGCTGCCGCATCACAAAGAGAAAAGTGCTGTAGGGGAAACCTTCTCAAACTGCAAGTCTTTAATGCTTGTCAGCTTTTTTTATCATCACTTGATAAAGAATATATTTAAATATTTACCTTGACAAAAAGGTGGTGGTGCGTCCCACTGGAAAAGCCCATTGGGGTGGAGCCTGCAGGTGGCGTTGCTTGAGCCTACTAGGCGGTATCCATGGTTACAATAGAACTGAAGTCTGCTACCTGGGTGGAGTTTGGTTCGGTTGACCACACCGCCATTCACTGGAGGATCATTAATGCTACAGTAGGAAGCTGGAGAGACAGAGGAAAAAAAGTAATAAAAAGCCTTAAATAAACGTTCTGTGTCCTCAGTTAACATGAAACTCTACTAATTACCAGTCTAATCTAACAAATGTTCTATGCTGAAAATAACTTGCATGAGAGACAACTGAAGGTTAGCTCCATGGGTTTGTTTGTGATAAGGGTAGGTCTGGCAAGCAACATTACTGATGCTCTCATTATTAGACATTTAGGATAAAAGACATATCAAGTAATACTATTATAGCTAGCAACAGTGTCAGAATTGTACCAAGTTACTGACTCAAACAGAATACTCTAAAACTGGTGGAACCTATTCTGAAACCTTTCCAAGTAATGCAATTTTTTTGTCTTTCTGGAACTGAGTATAAAAACACAACGGCTAGAGCATGGAAAACATTCTGAACATCCCACAGTGCATGTAACAATAGGCCACTTGGCTCTCTCTTCCCTGTCCGATGTGGTCATTGCTCCACCTGGTCTTGGCTCTTCTCCCTTTTGGCTTCATAGTGGTGGAATGACATTCCCGCTCCTGTCAGGACAACAGACTAACTCTGCAACTTTCATTTAAATTTTTAAGCCTCTCCCAAATGAAACATATAACCTCTCTTTTGTTCACTCTATCTGCTCTACAATCAGTTCTATCTGCACCACTAATTTTATATCTTATTAATGCACTTCTCTCAAACATGATCATTCTGTGGTTGCAGAAATATTCAGTCAGGGGATGAAGGCCCAGCCCTTCAGTTCCTTAATACTGAATGTTTATCATTTTAAGAAAGGGACATGAACTCATCTTGGATAAGATTTTATCTCAGGCCTCCATATTAAAGGATCAGTTGTTGTTTAATACTGAACTGCACTGGCAATTCTATTGGGACAGTCTGGTTTGAAATTACTTCCTTTTCTAGTCTGTGGGAAACACAAAAATTTGAATTCCTACAAAATCTCAAATGACCTTTTAAAAAAGCGTATGTTGGGCACTTCACACCTATATTTAACTGTGTTAATATAGAGAGATATACAGATACAGTACTTTATTAATCCCAGTGGGGAAAGAAGTGTGAGAAATTCCTGCCAAACAATATATTGAAAAATGTTTTAATTGTGCATATGTAGGCAGGGTATGGGAGATGTGCTGATGTTGTTTCTTTCCTGTGATCATATGTCCTGTACAATGTGATGTACTGCACAAAATGCAGCAAATAGAGTTTGCAGTGCCTTTCTACGACAGCAGCAGTAATGGACAATGCAGATGCAAAGGACACACACCATATTGCTGTTTTGCTTTCGGAGATTTAAAACCACCATGAAATTTGTCAGTTGTCAATACACACAGAAAAACACTGTATACATGGGCTTCCATCCGAATGCTATGGACTGCTCAATATACCACTGAATACTAGATTAATGAAGTGAACTGCCTTCTTTATCTTTGGATCTTTATAATTATACTGTTGGCTTGCACTGAAAATGTCTTCCTGTGATTCTGTTAATTTTGGATTTGGTTGCCTCAGCTTCAGCTGCCTTATACAAAACCTTAAATGTTTATGTGAAAATATATAATAGTTTTGTTTCACATGGTGCTGTAGAAATATGCTGAGATAAATATTATTGACACTACTATGATTGCAGATACCTACCTCGCTTACAGCCTGACAAAAGTCAATGCTTTAATATAAAGCACACCACAGCATTAATAGTGTGTGGTTAGTGTATAAGTGAAAAGTCTCTACTATAAATTTCTGCTCCCTGTATAGCTGCTGTTGTCAGGGCAATACAACACCATGGGGAAAAGACACATACTATTAATTCAGGCCATTGTGCTGATATAATCCATGAACTAAAACATATCTCACATTCTTTTCAGCAGAGCCAACAGACTGACCTTGTGACTCACTGAAGCCCAAACAGGATCAGTGTTACTATAAATTGTATTTTCTCTGACTGAGATTGCTGGTCATCTTGGACAAATTCTTCACAAGTTAAAGCCAATGGTTAAGGGCCAGCTGGAATACCTCAAAACCCGAATCAAAGAAAACTAATGGTTTTTAGTAACAGTGCTGGCAAGAACCTGCAGAGTAATACAGTAATACACTCAATCTGAAACAAATTGTCGAATTAACAAATTGAACTAATTGTCTTTCACTCTTAATTTGCCTAATGCATTAAAAAGAAGTGTTTTCTAAATGATCATGGCTCAGGCATCCTTGATGCATCAATTAATTTTCATTATAATTGGTTATTCATGCTAGTAGAGACAAACCACTTCAGCCAACATTAGAGGAAGATTTTTCAACGTAGCAGCATGTGTAAAATGTCATGTACTGTCTGTGGAAGCAGTGATAAAGCATATGAGACAGTTGACAGTTTTCCTGACATGGTAGGACACTCATTCACTTGTTTAGCACAAAAACATTGTAGCTTTCCTCCATGACATGCAAGCATTACATATTTACATTTAGTTTTAATTTTAACTGAAGAATTTGATTTACCAGGAAATAGGCATATATATCACATCTTGAAGCACCTAAATAGACGAGGAGATAGCTGGTGTTTGATTATGCTGATTTTATTCTCCTAGTGAGAACATGGCCACTGGGTGATTATAAGCAGAATAACGAACGAAAGGAATGATAGAAAATGAAAGATGTTGTATGTACCTGAGTATCGTATCTTGAATCCTCTCTTGTTGGTCGCGTGGTCAGTGGACCATCTTAGATAGAGCTGGTTTGTTTTAGATGTGAAGTTCAGCTGAGATGAGTGGTTACCACTTAGAGCGACAAGCAAAGGGCTCTGTCCTGAGGATCCTAGAGAAACAAATGAATGAGACTTATGTACAATATACTTTATATTTTTATGTTCTTATGAATACGCATGCATATACAATATGTCGTTCAGTAAGTGTTCTGTGTGTGTTGAAGGGAAATGAAGGTCATGACAAGAATAAAATGTCTTTTTTCATGTGTGTTCCATCTCCCAGAAGAATATTAGCCTGATATGGAGAGGAACAATATGCTTCAGTCAGAATGTGTTTTATTGTTTCTGAGACATGTTCCACAGGAAGGTGACAGCATCATTAAAGTGCTAAGTACCCCAAATTACTTGTTGAACATGTGTTCTGATCAAATCATATTGTTTAGCTCCATCTCAGGTTTATAGACCACAACCCTCCACCTGTGCTAATGTCTGCTGCTTGAACCAGGCATTCATTGCCGTCCTAGGTAAGTTTGGTCCTGTTGAGAAAGATACACATTGCATCGATTTACTTTTAAATAAGAGTTTTTTTATATATAGCAATGTACCATTTATTTAAAACTTTTATTTTTAAATGTTAAAAATAAATAAACATATACAAACTCAATCAACTGTATTGGAATTTTGTTCCTTTCAACAATGCTACGATGAATCAGGAACAACTACAGTCACAACCGCCTAATCCACAGTGATGCCGTTGCTGTCTGCAACATCAAAGGCAGCTAGAGTGTTTTTAGGACAAGGCAAGATAAATACAAATAGACAGAGCTGAGGGGGGTACACATATTAGTGGTATATATGCTCATCCCTGCTTGTGGATCCCAAAACAAATCACATATTTCAAAAGCGAGTAGGATCTAATTAGTGTTTTGTTGGCTTGTTATGATGTTTGCTGTTTTATTTACAAAGCTGTGGCCCCTGTGAACAGGCCTTATG
The DNA here is from genome assembly GCA_036024295.1 of Nannoperca obscura. Taxonomy (NCBI): domain Eukaryota; kingdom Metazoa; phylum Chordata; class Actinopteri; order Centrarchiformes; family Percichthyidae; genus Nannoperca; species Nannoperca obscura. The sequence continues at coordinate 7,958 of JAVQJL010068981.1, forward strand.
ATTTTAGTAGAACTGATATTCTGATCCTGGTAAAAAAATTAAATAAAATTGTAACAAAACATTGTGAGCTGTCACTGGGTTAATTTACCCAGTATAATTTTATAAAGTTACATAACATTCTTAATATACAATGTAAATAACAAAAAATAAAAAAAGTTAAATAACACACACTCACAATCTGATCTGCACACTTTCAATTTTACTGTTACACAACCTACTTGGAACTCCTGGGGGGAAAATTCCCAACACCACAAATGAGAATTAAGTGCTGTGCATCTTATTAACTATTGTGCTACTTTTCATAAACAAACATAAATTAAAGCTGAGTGAGTGTGTGTGTGTGTGTGTGTGTGTGTGTGTGTGTGTATGCGTGTGTGACCGCGTGTGTGTGTGTGAGTGTGTAGGTGTAGCAAAAATAGAAAAGAAAAGCTTTGTGTACCATCAAAAATCTCCAGTTCATCAAACTGTTTCTCACTGTGGAACATCTCTACATAGATATTGATGATGTAACCTGGGAAACAAAACAAATGTTTTATAGCCACATCCAAAAAGCTGCAATATGCAATATAAGAAGTGTATACCAAACACACACACACAAGCAGGGAGATATGCACAAACCTTTATGCATATTCATGGTTAAAGAGCAGATTCACATACATATATGCGCATACAGCCTTGCAGGCATCACTTTGACACACCAGCACTTCCATATTCTGTATAATCTATGCTGCATACAGACAGTGTCTCACACTGTACAATCTCTCTCACACACACTTAATGCATGTATAAATGTTCACACACAATTATTTAGCTCTCTCACACACAACCCTACACATAGAAATGCCAGTCTAGACACATACTGGTTTCATCCCTTCGAAACATGCTGTACCTGGAACCATATGTAGCAGCCAGGAGCATGTCTGGCTGTTGGGGTAGTTGCTAGGAAACCCAGGGCTTAGTATCACTCCTGATGATGAAGACCGCTCCTCATTGGCTGGGCACTGTGCTGGAGGGGCGATAGGCAAAAGCTGATTGGTCAGATTGATCAAAACAGTGAAAACGTTTCGGACTTATCTTTTGTACTCTCTTTTTGAGTTTGAGTCCTATCCATCCACATGTTTTTTGCCTTTAAAATGTGCCCATTTATTAACTTTGACAGTGGAGACACTGGAAGCCTCTCCAAGTCTTTCTGTGTGATCACTGGTAGGAAACGGGATTTCACACAAAAAGGTCTGAACTCTAAGCTGTGTTGGGGAGCACTTAGCTTGCCTGTCCTCTTATAAGCGTACTCCTTTTTTTTCCTGCTTCATAATGAAAAGGACACTCTGTTCATCCTACATGGTGACGAGGGCTGAGCATCTCTTTAACACTCAGCTGTAGCAATAAAAACACGTTTTCTCACAAGAGGAATTCAAATCAGCATTCAGTTGCCTCATATAAATACCAGGAGCTACCAGCACTTCCCAATGTTGATGTATTATTGCTGCTTACAGAAAATATAAAGTACCTTCTTCCTGCGGTCTCTTCAGTGTTATAACCAAGCACCTACTGGGTAAACATATTGAACAACTTTTGAATTATATAAGTAAATAAAGTGGTTCCAAGAAGTTTTTATCTAACATTTTCATCTTCAACACACAGCACTAGGACTGTTGGATGATGAAAAACTGTCAGTGCCAATGGGGTAAAATTATTCTAAATGTATTTCTGCTATTTAATTTGTAATAAAACAAGAGTTTGTGAAAACTTACTGGCACATAATTTTTTTATAGTTTTTCAATGGTTCAAATAGTTTTAAGATGTTTTTTTGGTGTATTGACTTTCTTCAATCTGCCTAATAGACTTTTTTCACAGAATATATTTTGGCTTGTCATAGCAGGAAAAGCACAGTAAAGTGAAATGTAATTTATAACATTAAAAATGAATGCATTCCATTTAGGGGAGCTAGTTCCAAGGTCCTGGTAGTGTGTATGCTGGCTAACTGTCATGGCTTATTGGGGCACGAAACAACACAACTTACTACAGATTTAAACCAATTTTATGCAAGCATCACCATCTGATTTTCACATATACATATACATACGGGTTGAGTGTTACCTTGAGCCTTACCTTGACATGTTGGGGAGGGGGCTTCAAACAGCAAATGGGAATTGAGTTTACACATAAGCTCTGCCTTTCCGACCAGTGTGTATCCAGGTAAACAGCGGTACTTCACAATATCACCTAACACGAGAACATAATAAAACCTCTATTAAGTCATCACAGATCCCTGCACAAATTTTATTTAAAGGTAGGTTTCGATTTTTAAGTCTATGTTACATACCCAGGATATTTCATACTAGACTGATTCTGGAAATATAGCCTAAAATTGTCTTTGCTTGAACTTTAGAGTAAATTGTTAAATGGAATGGAAGATTTTGTCCCCATCTATTACATTTGATTAGTGCTTGGAGGGGATGTCTTTAAAGCTGATACGGACAGAAGGAACAATTACAGCAACCAATAACCCAGCCTTATTTTGTAAGTAAAGAACTCCAAAATAGTTAATATGTTAGTTCTGTTGCCTCATTTTCAGAGGCAAAGTTTGACAGGCTTGCCATCTAAAGGAGGTGGAGATCTACCACCTGTCAGGGAGATGCAATGCATCCTTCAAACTTTGCCCAGGGGGCAAACAGTGTGCAAGCTCACAGCATGGGCCATGCAGTTTAAAATTGTACAACAGAACAAACAAGAACATTCAACCTTTCCTTGAGCTTGTTCAAAGATTGTATAATTGGCTATTAGACTGACCGACAACAAAGCTAGTGATGTCTTTGAGGTACTCCATTCTGTCAGGTTTTATGAATGTAAAATTCACAGTAAATGCACTCCAATGCTCTGAGGAATTGTGAGATTTCTACGTATGATTATCCCAAACTAGCTCCCATTGGTCTTTACTCTGTCACAGAGAATTGCTTCTCTCTTGCTGTGAACAGCTGCAGGACTGGTGCTGCGGTGCAAGTGGCAATAATTTGACGTCATCTTTATAATTTAACTTTAGAGTAGTACTATCACTCTCTGGATCCCTGTTGTATTTGTCTGTGTCCTGTTAGGAATATTGTATCTTATGACAATTTTTCAATATCAATGTGAGGGCTAATTAAGTATTTCACAGACCTGGAATTTATCTAACCTAAGGTGTCTTGCAATGGTAAAAAACAAAAAATACCAAAAACCAACAAATCATTCAAAAATTAACTAACCTTTCTGAATTCATAAAAGCTGACATTTCAAAATGTAAGTTTTGTGGAGAGAAAGGATTATATACGTTTGCCATAAGCGACTAGGCTCTGCATACCACTGGTAGGGTAAATTAATCTTGCTTGGGTTTTATGAAATGTGTGCTTGTTTAAAAAAAAATCACAGCTACTGTTGATCTAAAAGGTCTCCCAAACTAAGAGGGAGATGCTTTGAGCAAATCACACAACACAGCGCTGAGGGAAAATGAAAAACTTGACAAGCGATTACTTCTCGCAAAATTGATGTTTTTCAGAAGTTAGGAGAACATACTGTATTTGGTGTTACATTTCAACACAGTACATTAAGCAAAAAGGCTGGTCCAAGATATGTTTAGCTTAGCAAATCAAACAGAAAATCAGATGTTGTGTATTTAGCATTTAGTTTATGCAATAGTGCCATTTATTGACCACAAATAGCGAGGTGCATTGATTGCACAAAAATATCCAAGTTTTTCCACAGTAAATTTGAGAGAGAAAACCTTTTTTTTGTGTAATGCTCTTTATGATCTAGCAGATTCATCTACCCTTGGTGGTTTCCACAGGTAAGAAAAGGTTCCCAGAGTGCTTATCAGTCATCACATTTTTAATTGCCAAAGTTGACAGAATGGCTGCTTTATTAACGGTAATAATGAAGAGTGATAGTGGTCCTAAGTAATTATTTTGCATATTTTGTGAATCTATCTCTCTCGCTTTTGTTTCTTTCACAGACACACATGGGCAGTTGTACATTGAATAGATTTTACTAGGAACGAGTGGCTCAGCTTCACTAATGAAGCCAAAAGAAAATGCACATTAGCCTGCTATATTTAGCCTGCTAACGTGCAAAGTCATGTGGCCCATTAGTGAAGTAATTTACAATCAACAGAATATTGACCTCCTACAAGCCTGATCAGGTAATTTGTCAGTCATGTCAGGTAGGAGTCATTTTGATTAAGATGTACCAAACTAGATGAGGTTCAAAATTCTTCCTAATTTTAAACGATGTACAAAACAATGTCATTGAAAAATGTGGCTAAATTAGCGAAAATTTTGTCAGTTTCCCTATTGTCAACAGAGTATAAAAGGGTATTATTAATGAGCATTATTACCTATCTGGAAGTCTTCATCTTCATAGATCACCTCTGCATTATCCACAACAGGTGGAGGAGGGCATTTCTTCAGACGGTAGGCTGGAGACAGGTGCAAAAACTATTAATAAGGCCCCTTAGATTTGAGGTGGGGCTTTGTGACTGTGTGATTGTTATAACAATAAATACATGAGCATCTTTTATAATATTTTGATTGTCAAAACAATGCAAATACACCAAATAAATGGGAACCAGAAAACAAAGATGCTGCTTCACTGTTCTTCATTCTGTCGCTGCTAAGGAGTTAACTGAAATTGTTATAAACAAGCAGTGTAGATGCCACTTTGGAAAGGGCATCCATGTAGAGAATGGTATAGTGGATGTGATTTGTGATCTTTATTATTTAAAATATACAGGTTGTTCTTTAGGGACAGCCATGCTTCTATCATGGTGTTATACGGGATATGACTTTGACATGAGGTTACTTTGTGCCTCAGCATGTCCCAGCTGGATTGCCAATATTCACCGAACCTGAACTAAGGCTTTAAATGTTGTATGTAGTGTGCACGTTCATGTCTTTCACATACATAATCTGCATAATGACCTTGTGCTTACCGTAAATTGACATGCTATTTTTATGTAATATGAAAAGTAAATTATGAATCTAGTATGTGGCCAGTCTCTGGGCAGCATGATTCATCTGCACACGTGCACAGTATGTATATCCCTTGAAGTAAAAATATCGAGAATAAAATAATTATCAAAATGTCAGTATAAACTGAAGAGAAAATCTAACATGATGCTAAGTGTGTCTGGGTGGCCTTATGGATTCAAAGAAACATGACATGACTTATTTTACAAGCGAACAACAGTGTCAAACTCTGGAAGAACCTCAGAACTACTTCAGAAGTAAGTTCACACTCCATTTTCTCCGTTACTTGAATAACAAACTGTTGAACTGCATTTCTCTACCTTCATTACTGATGGAGAAATAAAGTTTCCTACAGTAGCTAAGCGAAAAAATAGGAAACTGGTGTTTTCAAGTGTGGATGATCTGCCCACTTTTCAAACAATGATTCACTGGTTCCAAAAACAGAGTCAGGCCGCATTTAAATAATATCCTAAACTTTTAATGAAAGACAGAGGTGCAGATAGTTTATATGTGTCTCTCAAAAAACTGAAGCTATATTATTGTAACAAAACGTTAGAACCCAGGTAACAAAAGCTACACCTCAGAGTGCACACACTACCATTGATTTCTCAGAAAATGTTTCCTGTTGAGGTAAAACACATCACTGAAAGAGCATGAGACGGACCTATTCAGAGGAATGAACTTGTTTATTCTTATCAAATAGTGAATAGTAGCGGTGTACTGGAGAAAGCAATCGAAAAGAGGGAAAGAAGAAAAGTGGCCATGCTTCAGCATCTCTCCCACTACTTTTTTTTATTTTTTACTGTAAAAAGGCCTCTGACCTCGCCTCTTCTAGCTATCGACTGGTTATGGAACTGACACTAGAAGTGGGTACTACAAAGCACTACACACACTCATACTCTGACTATATACATTTCTAAAAACACATGTATAATTGGATTGGATTGTATTGGATAGTCTTTACTGTCCACAAGGGGCAATTTGGTTTGCAAACAGTAGATAACACAACCAGCACACATCATGCAATAGATAAATACAATACATAAATACATATAACATATAATAAAAGTCATCATAATAAAATGCAGTGGACTAAAACACTAGGAATCTATCAGGCCTTGTTAAACTGACTGTGGAACAACTAAAGGCCTTTAGCTTGTTGATGGAACAAAAGATCTCAACTATCTGTCAGATTTGGCCCTCCTAGGGAAAGTGTACCTCTGCCCTGATGGCAGGAGTTGAAACTCTGCATGAAGAGGATGTTGAGGGTCTGCCAGAATGGCCTTTGCTCTTTGAGTGGCTCCAACTTGATTAACATGGCAAAGGCTATCTAAGCTAGTGCCAATGGTGTTTTGGCAAAGTTTGATAATATTTTTCAGCCTATTGACTGAGATTGACAAACCAATAGATGATTGAAAAAGGTCAAACTGACTCAATAAAGTCTTAGAGACATTGAGTTGCAAGTTTAAGTCATTACACCATCACACTCACACATCACTCCTGTAATTATTGGTTTAGAGCACAAACAACAAAGGTGACAAAATGCACCCCTGGGGTGATCCTGTAGAACACATCAGGGCCTAAGTCATTAACACAGGTTCTCTGGGACCTCATTGCCAGGAAGTCAACTATCCAACATCCAGTGCCAAAGTCAATGTCAGATATTTAAGAAATCCTGCTACCTAGAACATGGAGTTGCATGCAGTTAAAAGCTAATAATAAGCTAAAAATCAACAAAGCATAAGTGTGTTACCTATATGTAGGTAAATGTGAATGAGATTGTGTATCTGTACCATGGAAGTTGAGAATGAAGAACCCTCCAGTTGAAAAGTCAGAGTGAAAGCGGATCAGGACCTTCAGGCTGGTACTGTAGGCCGACTCCAATGCCGTGTTGCCACTGAAGACTCCCAGCTGAGGACTAGCCGTATCTGAGCCGTCCCTAAAGAAAGACAGAGAGAGACAACAGAGACAACTGATGATGCTTAAACTGGAGACAAACTATTGCAGCAGAGGGATGGAAAGAGACAAATTAAGAGTCACATAATAGTTAAGAAAAAGATATGAGGTGCGTATGATATGTATGATATGATATTCCTCTGATTTACTTTTTCTCCACAAATGCACTAATTTTAACTTAGTGAAGCAAACCCAGTTTTGTAATTATTCCTTGTACCTCAGTTAATTCAGCGTTAATAATAACTCTAAAAGTACTATCAATTGGCCAAAAAAACTATTTTAAAGTCTCATTTTGACAGATTAAGACTTAAGAAGTTGTTTAGCAGAGTTGCAAATCGATAATCAACGTGATTGGCTGCAGTGAAACCTAACTTATTAATACATGATATGTGGTTATTTTAAACATTACATTACAAACATTACAAGAGTAACGGAATCCAGCAGGTCAATTATCTACAACAAAATTACAAATATTCTGAATGCTTGTATTGACTCAGGCTTGTCCTGAATGAACAAACCTTGCATTAACTTTGTGAAAACCTGCGATCCATTCTATAACTGCAATGATCCAGACTCCTCATATAATGTTATAATTGATGAAATAACTGACCCCTTTGATCGCACCATACCTGAAAAGATCATTAAACAGGCTGCTGCAGGTTACAAATTATGGCTCGCTAGTGGTATTTTAAAATCCATCAATAAAAAGAACGAACTTGTATCAAATCCAAGTAGTGTGAATAAAGAATCATATACAAAATACAGAAATAAGCTCACACATGTAATCTGAATGAGTGAGCAGAGACACTACCCCGCACTTATTAAAGCTTCTCAGGGTGATCAAAAGCAATCCTGCAAGGTGCTCAATGGGGTCACATTACCACTGTGCTTCCTGACACCAACATCAAACAGAATGCCAGAAACGCCAGCGAGGATACCAATCTTGCTAATAATTTCAACAATCATTTTATCTCCATAGGAGAAAACCTTTCTAGCAAAAATCAGTCAAGCATAGAGTGCTACTTTCAGACAATATCTTCAAGACAATTATTTGATTTTTTTCTTTCTGACGATCAGCTGACAGAAATGAAGTTACTAAAATCATTATGAATGTGAAATGTTCCCACACAGCTGGCGCAGATGGCATTTGTAGTCAAGTTCTTCAAGCTATTGTGAATGGAACTTTGAAGTTTACTCTATTAATATCTCTCTACTTTATAGAGTTGCGCCAAAAACAACAAAGATTGCTAGAATTGTACCTGTCGTTAAATCTGATGACAAAAATTATATGCACATCTACTGACCTATATCTATTCAGCCAACTCTCTCCAAAGTATTAGAGATAATTGTGTATAGTAGACTTACAGATTACTTAGATAAATCAAATATCCTTGTCCCATCAGAGTATGGTTTTAGGAAAAAGAACACCACCTGTATGGCGATTCTTGATCTCAACAAAGAAATCAATAAAGCTATTGCTAAAGGCAACTGTGGCATTGGAATGTTCCTTGATTTGTCAAAAACATTTAATACAAATGATTCTTCTAAGCAAACTACAACATTATGGTGTCAGAGACACAGCGCTTAGTTGGTTCAGAAGCTATATGTATGGTAGGAGCAATATGTATATGTAATTAGGAACAAATCTTTAAGTAAAACCATCAGACCTGGAGTTCCCCAGGGATGCATTTTAAGAGATTTTGTGAATTCCTCTAGCATTCTACACAAAGTATAAGTGATGCAAACTTATTCTTATCACACAAAAATGTAAATGGTCTGCAAAACTAAATCTAAATGAGGAACTGATTAAGTTGGATACATGGTTTAAATGCAATAAATAATCATTAAATACAAACAAAAAAAAACTTTATTGTCTTTTGCTCCAATACAAATCGAAATAGTGTTGAACATGTTTGCATCAAAATAAACAGTCAAGTTATTAAGAGTGAAGTCCACACTATTTCCTGGGGTACATATTGACTTAAGATTTAACTTTAATGGCCACATTGATGAACTTACAAAAAAAAGTCCAAATATGTTGGCATATTTATCAAGTTACAGGCACTTTCTTCCATTTAATGTAATCTTAACTATATATCAGTCTTTATTTGAGCCTCATATAAATTATTGTAATGTTATATGGTGCAATACCTTTCCTAATTATCTTTAAAAAACTACAAATTCTTCAGAAGAAAGTTATACATGCTATAAGATGTATATATGCTCCAGAAGAGACTTTGTGACCGTATTCCAATTCACTCTCCCTCACACGCATATAAGACAAGGAAAAACCATAAAAATGTCACTATCTATATATGTTTTTAAAAAGCGCTTAAGGCAGCTATTACTACAAACATATGTTAAAGCTTGAATACCCTAAACTAAGCTAACTATATTCTTATTACTTCTTACTCAACTATAGGTAACTTAAGGGTAACTATATATGATTACCCTACACTGTATCTGATTTGCAAATGTTTTTATTTTCTCTTCTTTTTTGTGGAGTAATAAATGGATTCTTCACATTGATCTGCTTGCAAAAATTCCCCCACCACCTCACTCTAAAATATATTTTATTACAAATTTTATTACTACAATTATCTCCAAAACTGCCTCTGTAGATTCCTTATAATGGAAATCCATAATAGTGATTAAAAAACGTAAATGGCTACATTCAGGTGTGATTTGATTAATAAAATCATAGTAATTAAGCAAACTGCTGACTGGTGTAAAACATCAACAATGTGCTGGTACAAGGAAAAGTCAAGGGTTGGGATCAGTACGCACTTCTTATGAAAATGCTAGTTGTGGATTTGCTTTCACTGACCGGATTTAATTACAGGGAGGAAGAGAAACCAAAAGCAGCCTTTGTTAATAAAATAAAACACATATCTGCTAAGTCCACATGCTTGTTCAATGAAAGGATAGCAAAAAACTTTTTTTTCTCTTTTCTTTGCTTTGCTTTTTTCACCCATGTTTATTGAACAAAGCCCATGGATTAAAGGCTTAACTTCACTCATTAAATATTGAATGTTGTTGAAAGGTTACATTTTTTAAAGTTCCTAAATGCCCAGTTTTAGGTTTTTAATGAACATGCCATTGGATTAAACAAGGGTTTTTAAATTTTAATTCATGAAGAGTGCCTGGGATCTCTTGGCTCCTCAATAATTCAAGGTCTTCTGTAGGTGTTGGAGCTCATTTGGAGAATCAAAATGTGCTATTGGAGTCGTTTAAATTAAAACAGTGTTAGATTTTTGTGGCTGTATTTTTACTTACTGAAAAATACACAAACCAAATAGCAATATTTTTCTCAGCCCAATAAAACATATAAAGCACAGAGAAAATGTAAGACTTAGCTCACAAAGTCGGTTTTTGACCTTTCCCTCAATGAAGTAAGAATGTGCTCCAGTTGAACTTTTAATGAAATCAGTACATCCAAGCCATAAAATACAAGCTTGTGAACAAAAAAACTGCTGGGGTGAATCTCAACACCTGCTGAAACAATATGATCAGGAAGAGTGGATGAGATATTCTTGAACACATTTTAAGTAAGTCTTACTTCTGGAAATCCCTCTATTATCTATAACAGCGTGTCAAAGCGTGTCGCTTGCGATGTAATGACAGACATCATTGCCACGGTGAACTACATTAAAACAAGACAGAGCCCGTCAGAGCCCAGAATTTTGCCAAACTGTAGGGTGGCGGTGGGGGCGCCGAAAAAAAAGTTTGGGGGTCAAGGTGGTCAATCACAGGGCTGACACATAGAGACAGACAACCATCCACGCTTACAGTCACACCTACGAGCAATTTAGACCACCAATTAACCTAAACTGCACGTCTTTAAACAATGAGTGGAAGCCAGAGTACCCGGCAGGCATGGGGAGAACACAGGACAATTCTACACATAAAGGCCCCAGAAACTCAAGGACCGCTTGCTGTGAGGTGACAGTGCTAACCATTGCACACCCGTACAGCCCTACATCTGGAAATAAAGGTTATAAATAACTTTGATTAATTAAAATTAAGACTGTCTATTTATCTCTGTCTATCTACTACAGGTGATTGACACATGCACAGTGCAGTTGAGAACAAGGTGGAGTTTGGAGGAATACGCTAACAAAGTTACAGGGGCTGACACGATTCACCACCAAACATATCACTTTTCTTCCCTTTACAGTAAAAGCAGTGCACTTTCTGCCATAACACAGACCTACGATGGAGTAAACAGCAGATTTCACCACAAAACCTCTTTGAAAGTAAACTGATCTCTTCATGCAGGAGATGCAAAATTGCCATGTGAGAGATTTTGAAGATTTAACAAAAAATACTGTGATAAGAGGATTGCTATTCCTAAGACTTTATTTATTAAAAGATTGTGACATATCTTAAATGTTACTTCTTTTCCTTTTTTGAAAGCCTGCATTATAGTTGAGTCCTGTAATTTTTCAGCCTTTTATCATTGAGGGAAATAAACAATGAATTCTTCTATACATTTTCATAATTTCTAAATAGATTTTTTTCTCCCAGATGTCCAGCACTAGGGTAGATTAAATATTATATTAAGGCACCAGTAGTAAAACAAACAATTTTTAACACTGTTAACGAATGTTTAACAAAATACTGTATTTGATTTATTTGAGTGAGTATTCAGCAATAAAGTACTTTGTTGTTCTGGTGTTAGATCCATAGCCCACTGTTAGAAATGCTTCAATGACATTAGGCTATAAGCCAAACACAACTGGTGGCAGACCACAGAGACAGTTTGGCTTCTGTCCCTGACATCTGGATGCAGCCACCGTCACATAAAGCCCAGGGGTATACAGGCCAGAAACCAGCAGACAGATCACTGAGATATGGAATATACAGACAGGGTAATCCACAAGGCACAAGACTTCCCTCGCAAGTTTGATTAATGAGAAACCAGAACAGGAGGAGGCTGGTGAAGGAGGAAATAAGCATTGCCACTGACACCAGTAGAATAAGCAATGATAAAAGTAAAAGTGTAGGCTTCTCAGATTGTAAAATCTACCTCAGTGACTCGTTTTAATGTGATTGGTGAGGTCAGGTGTTACTGATGGCATTGCACAAATTCAACACCTGAACTAAAGTAATCCTCTATGAACGCGTTACTCTGTAGGTCAGCTTATGTTCATTGCTCAGCATCTGTAGTACATACACCTTTTACAGTATATGTACACTAACTATGTGAAAATTAGAATGTTGGCCAATAGCTTTCGATTGTAAATTTTGTTTTAATCAATAATAAGTTTGCTTTGGTTCACTTATTAAAAGTATATAGTATGATTTCTTTTGTGATATAACTTGTAAAAGTTAACCATTGAAGACAATTATGGATGTTCCCCCTGTGCTGACATCGCTATCTTTAGTACAGCTGTCTGGAGTAAAACAAAATAAATATTACACTGGAGAATCTTATTATTATCTTAATATTATTATGCAGTTATTAGTAAAAATAAAATCTATAATATTGAAATGAGTAATTCATTTTAGACAATGTGATGGAAATTTACTCTGTACACGTGTGTTGTGTCTTCTGTCTTGTGATGCAATTACTCAATAACCAAAGCAAATCTAAAGGCTGTATACTGACTGACTGATATATAATATTTTTGTATTTATGTATTATTATAACATAAATGCTGATTATTCAGACCCAGATACCTGTTGGGGTTTTGTTACTCTTTTACTTACATAGCAGTAAGGAAGCAGCAGTACACCTTTGGATCACCCACTCTAAAACTGTCTAAGGCTCCTGAAGGTAGATGGTGTCCCACTGGGTCAGAGAAAAGCCCTCCCCTCTTCACTGTTTGCCTCTAGTCACTTCCAAATATATTCATGTGTTTGAGATATTGCCAGATTGAGTGGTGCAACAGTCCATCATGCATGCACTAATCTCACATTACAGATGTCTTCTTGGTGCCCTACAATCTATGAATGTGATTTTATAATTCTGTTCCCCATAAAATGTGCCAAAAACACATGAATCACCAAAATCAATTTGCAACTGCAAAATAACTTCATGCTGCACCTCTCCATAGCTATATAAATGGCTCTGGAAGCTGGTGAAATTGAAAGTGAGTAGTCACCGACTATGAATGTATTTCTTTCCTACTGCCTGCATTTCAACTGCTCACTCCCTAGAGCTTGACTCTTAAACCTGAAAATTAAAGACTGACCTCAGCCACACACCAAATATTTCTTCCCTAAACCACACCTACACCAAATGATGACAGGGCCCAAATCCTATTTGATCTCCATTTTCTTCCAAATAAATTCACTGTTGAATATTATTATTGATGGCAAATTATGCAAACTGAAACTTCTAAGTGAGAAATTTCTCTTGGACTGACCCAAGCTTGTCAGATCCAGCCAAGTCCCGCTGGATTTGTGAACCCAGCTCCACCACTCCTTTCATTACATTTCCCACTCCCCACTGAATCTCATCATTACTGCCAGAGTTCCCAGCCCTCTCTAGGTCTGCATATGGCCATGGAGTTAGATTGAATTGGTCAGTGGCCCCATTGTAAATGCATTACTCTCACACTCCCTGTATTACAATCTTACCTCCACACTGAATCCCATTATTACTGCAGGAAAGTCAGTGTATGCGTGTATGTATCAGCAGTCTATGGAACTGGGATCCCTGTGTATCAACCATGCCATATACAGAGCCATATGGGTTTGTGTGTATCTTTGTGTACAATGAATCACAAACAATTCACACACATTGATATATACCTTTGTAGAATAAAAATGCAATCAATACAAGGGATTTGGTTACCATCAATAAAATAGATCCCAAAAAGTCTGTACGAGAGAATGTGAATGTGTGTTAGAGGGACAGAAAGAAATGAATAACAAAATAGAAGTAAAAGCGGATACAACTTCCACATCTTAGTGTGGAGAGGAGAAAGGCTATAACTACCTCCAAGAGTTACCTGGCAGTGATGCAATCAGTCCCAGGATAAAGGGCAACATTGAAAAGAAGGTTATGCATTTGCGTGTGTGTGTGAGCATGTACGTTCAAGTGTGAGTGTACTCAGACTTACCAGACAGCAATGTAATCAGTGACAGGCTCTGTCTGCAATAAGGTAAAGTTGATATAAACTCCATGTCCGTGGGGAACAGTGATGAGCCAGCTACAGTCTTGAGAGTTGGGGTATTCATTGGGGTACTGAGGTGAATAGATCGTCCCATTTTCAGCCGTGACATTATAGCCGCAAGGAGCTGTAAAAAGCAGAGCTATAAGATTATCTATTTGCAAATTTGTCACTTTCTTCTAACGCGCTAGACCTGCAAGGATCAGGAGACAAGAATAACTGTTGAGCTGTAGACAGTGAGGAGGATTATAATTATCATCACTATTTGTGATATAGCAGTAGTAGTAGTGGTAGTAATAAGAGGAATAATTGTGCTACTTATGTGTAGAGTAAATGATCAAAGTGACACAGGAATGTTTACTTTCTACTTAACTGCTTACACTCCTGGCTTGTAATACAGATAAAAGATGACATTACATTTACTGAAATTCAACAACATTTACTGTCTAAATTTAAAATTACAATTGGTACGTGAGGGATAGGGATGTTCCAGGAAAAAAATGTATAACAGAACAATATAAGAAATGTTACATGTTCATTTTGATTATGGTACATACATTTTTAAATACATTTATATCAAAAAGTCTTTGGTTGTTCTTACCCTCACAGCGTGGAAATGGGTGGTTCCACTTTCGGTTGGTGCCGTGCAGGCACGTAAGTACTGGGTGTCCGATCAAAACATAACCGGGGTAGCACTGAAAAGTTACTGATTGACCAGCGCTGTAGTCACTGTTGATGATGTCACCGTTGGGGAAAGGAAAGGGGTCCTGGCAGTTCTGAAGTTGATAGGCTAAAGAGAGAGATGAAGAGAAATGACTGCAAGTATTGAAATGATTTATTTTAGATTTTTTGGTGTCAGAAAAATAAAATAAGCTGCTGTTTGGCAAACTAGATGGGCTTACAGTTATACTCCGATGAATAAATAAATGGCTGTATATTTGTTCCTCTGTAGCCTTTTATGCCTGCCTGCCAATTCCCAAAATGTGACAACAAAATGACAACTGCAATTCATTGTACTCAAACCCTTTATTCCATCTACAGCTAATCGACTTGAAGGGACATTGAAATCTGTGACTGACAAAGGCTACCAGTCATAAGTGCAGCAACATCAATAGATACACTAGGGAAGTGCTTTTGACCTTGCTAGTGACACTAGTGAGGCTCAAAGTGTTTACTAGTTGAACTAGTAAGAGCCACAATGTCCACTAGGTACACTAGTTGGAGCCTTTTTGGCCTTACTAGTGATACTAGTAAGGCTAAAATGTTTACTAGTTGAACTAGATACGAGACATATATCAACTTGTTTTTATTTTGTCTGCCCAGTATTAGCTACACCATCCCAAATGCACATTGGAGATGCCACAAAGGATGCTTAAGAACATCAGACCTAGGATCCTGTGGGACTTGTAGATTTCAACACTTAAACAAATATTGACAAAATGAACTGGACATTGTGGAAATGAATACGGAACAGAAAAACAACCGGTGACACAGAGACGTAGACGTCCCAAGTGAAAGCAGCATCAGGGGAAAGGAATGTGAGAGGATATAGAAATACCAGTGACTGAAAGAGGAACAAGAGAAAAGTTGTCCAAGTGGTATTGGGGGTAATTGTTCCACTCTCCCATCCTCTATGTTTCCTTTCCTCCATGTGTTATCCCAAGTCTCTCATTGTCTGTGCGTCTGTGCCTGGGTGTGGCCTCCACCTATCCACCTGCGCAGCTGTGGCTCATTCATCAATTACCCCTGAAGTCCTTTTATATCTGGTTCTACTGTTCAGTCTTCACCTGTTCGGTCCGTTCACCAGTGCGGTAAACCATGACAAGGCTCTGCTAATTCTTAGTTGTGTCTCGTGTTTTATCTATTTGTTCTCTTGTGTTTCAGGTGTCAGCACCAGCTCTGGATTTCACCCGTGCCACACTGATGGCCTGCCCGGTCATCTCTGTACTTCCTGTCCTGCCCCCAGCGCACGCCCGGAACCATCTGGACCCAGACCCTCGCCACTCCCCGGCTCTCTGCTAATAAACTTTTGTACTTTCGAAAGTGCTGAAAGTTGATGTTCTGCTTTCTGGGGTTCTTTGTGGAAAAAAAAGCATAACAACTTGCAGCTATGAAACTACAACCAATGAAGGTACAATGTCAGTGTGCCAAACACTAAAGCTGGAATCAGTTTATTAGCGACGTTTGAGTAAAAACATTAGTGTGAGAGTACTTTGGCCATTGCAAATTGGGAGAAAAAAGGGAAAAATTATGTGAATGTGGGTTAGCCTATGTGTAAGTTTGTAAGCCTTGTTCTAGTTATGCTGGCATAGAGGCCCATAGTGCATCGCTTGTATCTTTGAAGTGAAGCACTTAGGACTACAAGTAAAGCCTGCTGGACAAGATGCAAGTCTCTCACTGGGGCTGACTAACAATCCATCTCTTTTAATGATGAGAGGAAAGCCATAAGGTTTTTTAAGTCTTTAGCATGACTCATCCATGGATCAAAGCTCAAAACCTCATCGCAATATGTTTTTTTATTTTTTTATTCATTTTCTTCAAGTTAGGAAGGCTTTGTAATTTGGCAACTAGGTTTGGATGTTAATTTATTCAGAACATTTGAGAACATTTCTTTTTTTTTTTCTTCATCATACAAGCAACCATATTGTGATACCAAATCTGGAGAAACTAAACACTGGGCTAAATTTGAATACAGGTCTGCTCTCTCAGCTTCCCTTGAGGTTTTGCTCTAAACTAGAAGCGCCTGCAGTAATAACTCAGGGTTTGTGGCCTTTTGTGTCTGCAGTCATTTAGTGATGTGTCGATCATGAGCGTATCATTCATTGAACTACTCTTTTGATATGAACTAGTAGTAGCTGGTTTTCTCTGAGAGTAATTTGTTCTTTTTGCCATGCCTGCGCATTGCGCAACGATAATAATGCACGAGTTTTGTTTTTGTCACGTGACAGCTACACAGGCTCATTATTGGACAGAAATGAGTAGTCTTTGTCTTCAAGCACCCCCCCAACATACTCGCACTAAAGTCATTGCCCTTGACAACAAAGCTTCATTTAAAAATCACACTTTAACTAACCCTGATAGGTCAGTTTGAACCCCGGCCTGTTCTCTGAGTGGTCACTGTAGAAGTGGATGATAGTCAGGTGGGTAGTGCTCAGCAAAGGAGGTGGAATTTGCGAGCCAGTAAACTGTCCGATAAGAGAAGAGCCGTGCTGTGGTCCTGCCCTGACCTCTAGGAAGTCATGGTTGTCTTCAGAAGAGAAATTTTGGAACTGAATATGGGCTCCTAGAATACAAACACATAATATATTAGATGATATACAAAACACAATAAAAGTATATGAGAATTACAGAAGATGTGATCTTTATGCCATATATGTGGCCTAAATTATATGGACCGGAGAATACTGAGATTTTACATTATTTTCAGAGTGCATACAACATAGACACATGTTGTATTTCTCACACTTTGATATCTATTCCTACTACCATATCTTTATTTAGTACCATAATATTGTTTTTTTATATATTTTGACAACTTGTAACAAAGATACGACTGCAGCTCAGTTCTGTCAGTAAATAATCTAGTTTTGTCATTTGAGTATACTACTTTCATTAATGAAAAATAAGAATAATTTACTATCTATAATTATACACAGTGACATGTATGCCATGCAAAGGATAAAAAAAACGGTGTCCTATTCAAACCATCAGTAAATAAAGTCATTAAACAGAACATACCATGTGTCAGCCTCAAATTTAACATGTGGTGAAGCTTTCAATAAACCATGTTACTGCTGCAGATTTTGTGCTAAAAAAGAAGGTCTGTGTTTCCCAGCTACACCAACAGATGTACTGAAAGTGACTTTTTAGGAATGCTCTTCCATCCCATAATACTTACCATATCCAGTTGGCAGGGTGATTTGCCAGGTGCAGTCCAGGTTGCCGGGGTAGTTGCCAGGGAAACCTGGACTAAGGATGACACCACTCATCTCAGACAACACCCCGCCGCAACGAGCTGGCAACACAGGCAGAGCAAACACAATGTTAAAACAGGCAACACATGAGAAATGTACAGTAGAGATCATCATTTTATCCTCTTTGCTTCAACAGAATGAAGGTCACACCACAGCAAAAAAGCCAAAAATGCAGCAGCTACAAAAGGGGTTTGAGCACCAGGGAACAGGGGGATTAGCCGGATGGATATTTACAGTCAGTGGCCACTTTATTAGGTACACCTGTACAATCTATTGCAGTTCAATATAACAACTCTGCCATAAAGTCTACCTTTATGAAGTGCATAATAGTCTGTTTTTTCAAAGTGTGTAAATTTAATTATATGTTTATCTGTTTCATAGTTAAAGGTGGTGTTGTACTGGAGTGGGAGGTGTTATTTTTTGTCCTACCAAGTTGCAGACATGAGTGGGACAGAATATTAGAAAACAGCTCTGACTATTATGCAGCCCAGTCCAAAACCACCAGTAACTATGACCTCCATGCTCAGCCATATCAATGAATTAACACCTCTATGACAACATAAAAAAATCACAAGTTATAAAAATAGACTTTGACAGAACAACTGTAATGGACTGCAAAGATGTTCAGAGGTACCTAATGAAGTGTGTGTTTTTTAAAATGTTTTAAAATATTACAATAAGTTGAAAATGAAAGGGGCTAAATATTTAGGATTATGAACTTGATGCAATTGGCCACTTTATTTTTGTTATTTGTTTAGTATTCTCACTTTAGAGGTACCAGGTAGAAATAGATACAGGAATGATATGTAGCAAGTATGGTGCAATAGGGTAATTAAACAAATACAAAAAAAACATTTAAAAATCAAAAGAGAAGTATCATTAAGTTCACTAATTTGGTGTTAACCAAAGTACATGAAAGCATTTGTTAGGAGACATTAATACATGTAATACCTGTAGAGCCAATGGTGACAATGAAAATGATATATGGCATCTCCTTCTGTTGACAGAATTAGGGATGATTTGATTGATACAAGGATATCTGACTGGAATAGGAAAAGCTGGATTTGACACATACAGTCAATGATTTGTAGCAATTTAAAAATATAATCTCTGATTTAAGGACAAGATATATGATAGATCTCAAAACTAACAGTCCTCTTCCCTGGGACTCTCTAGATAGTTAAATTGTTTTGCTAAACCTGACTCTTGATAGTAGTGAACCTTTGTATGTATGATTGTTTTTGTATGATAATGATCTTTACCCCCACCATTAACCCAGGCAGAAGTAGAGCAGGCAAAGAGCAGCGCAATTCCTGTTTCTGCAGTTTCTGTCCAAGTGGAGGAGGTTCATTATCACTTCTAGCAGAGGTACGTGACTCTTTTAGAGAAAGTGTATGTGTGTATGTATATTTATGAGAATGCACACATAAATGTACACATGTTAGTATAAATGCTTACATGGAACATATCTGGGTAGATATGGGGGATGTTTTATTGCTTTATCAATACATCATAAAAACTCATCAAACAATAGCTTTCCAAAAAACTCTATTAAAAACATGTAACTATAAACCCGTAACACTTTTGCTTTTAAAATAGAGATACGCTCATGTCTGTCATCTACTAGAATGCTTCAGTCACTAAAAGTTCAATGTGAACCTCACACCTGCAGGACATGCAGGTGTTTTTTGAATCGATCATTCATAACACCATTTATCCAGAAGAGAAGTGTGTGTGTGTGTGTGTGTGTGTGTGTGTGTTACCTATGCAAAGAGGAGGTGGGTAGTTCCATCGACGAACAGTCCCAGGCATGCAGGAAATGTGAGAGTGGCCCTGAAAATGATAATACAGTGGTCTAGTTTAGATTCAAGAAAAAAAAAACATACTGTAAGAAATTCAAATACATTTTAATCAATAAAGTGTGTTCCCTTTTCTTTTCAAATAAAAGTAGTAAATAAAAATGTGTTTACTTAATCTTGGTACAATTGTGGTATGCATTAAATTGAAGTTAAAATGCAGACAATGTGAAAATGTAATTTTATTGTATGCTTGCTTTCCAATATTTAGTGTGCGTCTAATAAACATTTTAAATACCAGTCAGAATATGTGAAAACCATAAAAGAACTATGTACGATCAGGATTTGAAAATATGTATGTAAATATACATTTGTTTATTGGTCAATTTGTGCATCTGTGTTCATTACCTGTAATGTGTACCCGGGTTCACAGGTGAATGCTACCACCTCATTGACCATATATCTGTCCCCTGTTTTAATGCCATTGGCTGGGATCATTGGCTCTGGACAGGTCGTAAGACCAACAGCTATTAAAAAAAAGAGAGAGAATAAACAAGATTAACTATGTAACTAAAATGATTCATTTTATCATTACATTATCTTTGTAAACATTACAAGTAATGTGCTCTGGACAAATTACTTGAGCCAAATATGGACAGAAAATACAGTAAATCTGACATGAACATAACTTATTTAAGTTCTAGACAGCTAAACCCACACAGCTGTCTTGACCTTTATTATGAAACCTATCATGGCCAACTAAAATCCCTTTATTCTACACTACAATGACAGCAAAACAATTTCCCTAGTCTGTACTCTACCTTGTTTTTGATTCACTACTTGTCAAGAAAGACTTTACCATTGCTATTCACATCTTCTTCCTT
Source organism: Nannoperca obscura (assembly GCA_036024295.1). Lineage (NCBI taxonomy): Eukaryota > Metazoa > Chordata > Actinopteri > Centrarchiformes > Percichthyidae > Nannoperca > Nannoperca obscura. Next base: position 28,686 of record JAVQJL010068981.1, read on the forward strand.
CACTTGTATGTGACCTTTCTCTTGAAATGAACACACCGTCACAGCAAAACACAGCAGGTTACCTAATTTCTGTGCCTGCGCATTTGTTTGCATCCTACAGCATAATAGTACATTTCAGTTTTTCAGCATACAGGAGAAAGTTACAATATTTACATTAATTTAGCAAAGAACGAATGTGGCAAATTAATTTACGAATGCTCTTAATGTTTTTTTTTCCTCTAATAAACAGGAGCCATTTTATGAATTGACAGCTAGTACAATAAAAAAGCTTGTACATCATCAGTGGTGACAACGGCCTCTGAAATGTGCTTGAAAATATGTGAAGGGAACATAATGACTGGTTGTGTATTCCCAACACAATAAAGGTTAAACACATCCTTAATAAGTTTGACAGCAGCCAGCCCTTTACCAAATAGCATCAGTAGGGGTGTGTGTCTGCTTGTGTGTTTCACTTGGAAACTTCCGCGGGAGACTGCCCTAGAGCAGTTACCATGGCAACACAGGGGTGGAAGAGGGATAAAGAGAAAAAGAAGGGGAGAGAGAGGAGAGAATGTTTGTGTGTGTGTGTGTGTGTGTGTGTGTGTGTGTGTGTCTTGTCTTGTTTGTTCATTATCTACTTTCCTACCAGCAAAACGATGTGATCCCACTGAGCTCACACACACACACACACACACACACACACATATATATCCAGGTGGCCCAGCCCCAGTGTATGACATTTGTGAGCATGTGTGCATGACTGACTGTTACATGAGCGTGCACTTGCAGAGAGGGATGGGGGGGACTTTTTTTTTTTAGATGGAGCATAAGTGAAATCGCTGCATGAGACTGTAACTTGGAAACACACACGCATGCACGCACACAGTGTATTATTAGGCAGAGCATCAGCAGGCTGTCAGGACAACTGATCAATAAAACTATTCCATTTGGCTGACCATCTCTCTCTTGCTCTCTTTCTCTGTGAGCAAGCAAACTGCTCCCTCTTTTCCCGGCTTATGACAGAGCAGTGATGCTCCGTAAAATGCTGACAGCACCACAAACCACCCCACTAGGGCCACTAGACTACAGCCAGACAGTGTCAGCATTTAAATCTAACTGACTGGATTTACTATACTTCTGTTTCAGTTTACTTGAGGACAGACGAGGGAGAGAGACATCTCACTCTGCACTTTAGAAGAAAGTCCCTTTAGTCAGCTTAAAATGATGAGAACATCATCACCACAATCATTCACGTGTCTCCAGCAGATGATTTTGTCCACTTACATAAGCTTCTACATTACTGCACAACTAAGACAAGACAATCTTAAGCAAAGCAATAGCTAAACGGTGGGTCTTGTTTTTCTTGTTTCTACAGAAAAATATAACGGAAAACATAAGACAGTACAGTGAAAATCAGTGCACCACATGTATTGTGTCAGAAACAGTCCCAGAGATAGTTCCACTATTCCAGGTTTTTGAGTTGACAATAGTCATAGATTTGAAGGCCATCAAATGAAAAGCATTAGCAAGTGTCAAAAGTGTAAGTAGTGTCTGTAGTGTAAGTCTGTAGTGTAAGTCTGGGTAACACTGTTTTTACTAGAATGTTGACCAGGACAGAACAAACAATCATCTGAGGACAACAAATTCTGCTACAAATTAAAGTGTTGGCGCTCATTTTGTCCATCTGAGTCCTGCAATAGCTCTTATGGTGCGGTAATGTATGACATATTTATATTTAAGGTGTTTCTGGAAAAACCTTAATGCTCAGCATGCTATTGTTTGGACTTAGTTTCTGTGATAACAGCAAATAGCCTGCTTGCTGACTAACACTATAAAACGATGTGTATTGTGTTGGTTGACTTGATATTGAATTTCACACAAACACAAATCCAGAGGACAGTTGATTATTGTTTATAATATAGACAAAATAGAAGAGGTTTTCTCTCTCTTCGCCCCTCTGCCATTCACTGTCTTTATATAAAATCTTCATTTCTGTCTGTCCTTCTATTCGGTGTGAGCTGCACATAAACAAAGACTGGCACACATGGACAAGCATACACACAAAAACAAAATTGTAAGTACTGTATATGCATATAAATACATGTGCACACATAAAAAAACCATTTTCCTCTGAGAATGATTTATGATACTGTACAGGAAGAGACCCAGTTGAAATGTGTCATGTGTTCATGTGTGGATCTGGCACATCTGGTAAAAAAAAGGCCACACTAAAAAGACGAGAGGAACCACAGTCACAAATACTTTTGAAGAAAAAATGAAGAATGATGCAGTGAGTGCACAAAAGTGACCATTCTTCCAGGTTTTCATTCCGCGTGATGGCATGTCGACATACAGAGCCAACAGAAATACAGACCATTGAGCTACAAATATGTGCACTCACGTACACACAAACTAATACTCTCACAAACAAAAAAAGGTGACATGTTCATTGATCTAGAAGTGATTCTAAGCAAAAACAACTACAAAGGACTGAAAAGCACAACCATGCCCTGACAGGTGTGTATGTGTGGAAATGCATGATGTTAATATCCATGTCTATACCATTCTCTGTGTACATATTTGTGTGTTTGTGTGTCTTTTTTGGACTTACGTGCATGTATGATGTATGTGTATGATGTATGTGTATGAATGTGTCTGAGTCTACGTGTTTCTGTTTACGCCCCTTTAGGTATGTGTTCTGTGCGTGTGCTCCAATGTGGGTCTCAGTATGTGTGCATGCTTTCAGGCAGTACCAGTTCAGGTCACTGACTCTTGTTATTTGATGTTGAAGTTATGGCTGCAACGATGTGTGTGTGCTCAAGTGTGTGTGTGTGTCTGTGGGTTTGTGTGTGTTTGTGGTTTTTAGTGAGAAGGCACCCAGTGTTCTCTCCTTAGTTGTTTCACCTCTGCAGTATAATTGTTTAAACCTATCTCTATCTACCATATATCTATCTATCTATACATCTATCTATCTATCTATCTATCTAGCATATATCTATCTATCTATATATCTATCTACCCATCCATCTTAAAAGCCTTAACTCACTCTTGTATTCTAGGTGAAAACCGGCTGCCACCACACTGATGTCACTCTGAAAGTGCAGAAGAAGCTGATTTGACGTTGAGTTGAGGAGGGCGGGAGCAGTGGTTCCTGCAAAAGACAGAACCAGTCGATTAGTTTTTCTTGTCCAGTTCACAATATCTGACATACACAAACTGGTTTTTACAATAGTGTCTTACAGGTAAATGTTCACTAGATGATAAAATACAAATTAATTTATATAAAAAGTAGCATCAAAGTCTATGTGACACAACACTTGTCATATAGGAAGAAATCAAGTTAAAAATACAAGATGAACAAGATGGTGTCTTTACAGCAAGCAAGATTGTGACCATAAGTCTTGTTTAAATCCCAAGACCAGCTGGGAAATTATGTGCAGAGAAGGTGAACGACCCTTCGCCCTCCATGGACAACTAGCATTTTAGTGTCCTTATGTGAAGCAACCCTCATCTGCCCCAGTGAAGCTGCTCAGTGGCCAACGTCAGATCACTGTGGTGATAGTGGGCAGCTCCCTGGTGTACCTTCTTCAGAAGGGCACAGTCATTTGTGTGGGGGTGTGTGCGTGTGTGTGTGTGTGTGTAGCCCTTTGGGCAGCATGTTTTAGGTGTGATAGGTGTGTGACAGGTATGTGCTTGGGGCAGGTCACAGGGGAAACTCCGCTGGGAAATAGTAAAAGGTTAGATCATTCTTTATCCCTCCCTGCCTTCTTTCTCTCCCTTTTTTATTCTATCCTTCACTCAACCTCATGAAAAACTCTTCCCCTCCCTCCCTTCCTCATTTCTTCTCTTACTCTCACTGATTGCCAGGAAATCTGAAGAATTTAAGTCTTAAAAAACATCATATTTTTGGGTATTACAACTCATCCATCATAAATCTCTGGTGGATGTTTTATGTGTGTATATCTATAGTTTAAGACCTGTCATATCGAATTCATCATAGATACTGTGTGTGGGGGTGTTAGTGTGTGCGTATGTGTCTGTCAATCTATATGTGTGGGTGTGTGTGCATTTATAGTTTAGGAGCTGTCAGATCTCATCCATCATAGATTGCTGGAGTGTTTATGTGCATGGGTGTCTGCGCACGAGTTTGTGTGTTGACATGTGTGTGTGTGTGTGTGTGTGTGAGTATACTGTCATACCAGAAAATGACCCTAATTTAGGAGCTGTCATGTCTCCTCCATCGTAGATCTCCAGAGAGTCCCAGTTGTGCTCAGTAGCAAACGTCATCACTTGGATCTAATCAGCAAACAATGAAAATAAATGGACATAATAGCCTCCAAGTGTGTGTGCATCTTCCATAGTTAGTGTACGCATTATATATTTATTTATAAATGTACATATCTGTACCTGTATCCCAGCCCCCTCACTGACATGAATCCTCCACAGACAGTTGAGACTGTTTGGGTAGGGTTCAGGATAGCCAGGAGATAGTATTGTACCACGACGTTCAGTCAGGTTTCCACTGCAGGGAACTAAAATTAAGACATAAAACATGTATTTCTTGGCAAAGTTTATTAACTAAATAGCTAACAGATAGGACAGGTTGTTAGAATATGGCTCTGCATACCTAGGGACAATATGGTGTTCAAATTAACACTATGGGGAGCCGGAGAGAGAGAATATGATAACAAACATTTATGGTATTTATGGTATAAACTGAGGTGACAGTTGAAGCTTGTTGCAATAGGCTTGCTCTCAGCAGAGGGAGATTTCACGCAGGCATACATTCAGTTTGTTAAAATGAATGTCAAAATCCCTTTCTTGGAATAAAAATAACTTAAAGACTGATTTCTTACTTTAGAGATGGATATGATAGCTGGTTACATTCTCTTTACATCTCAAGGTCGGTTAGATTTACCTATACAAGTTGGTGTTGTTGCATTCCACTGTGCGAGGGCACCTGGCACGGCCTGGCACCGCATAGCACTGGATCCTTTCAGTAGATACCCTGGACTGCACTCAAACCGAACCACAGAGCCAGCCGAGAATTCTGAACCGATCCGCCTGCCATATCGAGGCTCTGGCACTGAACTGCACTGACTGTCACTGGTGCGCGGAACAGCTACAATGATGACAGAAATTAAATAATATGAGAAGGAAGCGAGAAAAAACTGAAATATAGTTCAGTAGAGAGAGTTTCATGTTGAACCTGAATTGAATGCAATCTATGGTGTGTAAGTGAATGTATGTGAGAGAAAGACAGAGTGAGAGTTACCTTGGTAGACAAAGTGAAAGCCTCTAGCTGACTGGCCACTCTTAGAGTTGAACCTCAGCATGATTTGATTGGAAGTTGCCAATGGCAGTGTCTCTCCTGTGACAAGTAATCACACACACACACACACACACACACACACACACACACACAGAAATAATGATTTCAAATTGATCATTAATGCTAAAAACAGATTAACTTTATCTACTAAAAATGCTTTTTTTCAAACATACAGCTCCATTTAAACACACATGTATGCACACAAACATACACAGCCTGTCTGTTCCACAGATACCCATAACCACTTAGCAGGGTTTCTCCTTCTCCTTCTCCTTTGCCTTGTGGCAAAATGTGATCCTCACAATATTAAGAATGCATGAACACACACCAACTCACAGGCACATGCAAACAAAGCGAACAAAGTAACAGTGATAAATGAGAAGAACATGGTCTGGTGTGGCTGACATTTAGAACCATCATTAGCTGCATCAGGATGTGTGTGTGTATTGTTAAGTTTGGTATGAGTGTATGTGTGTTAATATGTTTGTGTCAGGATAATCAGTCAGTTAGCTGGAACAATGTGCTACAAAGCTGTTTGCCTGTGTGTGTGTGTGTGTGTGTGTGTGTGTGTGTGTGTGTGTGCACGCACGTGTATCAATGCGTGTGGGATAGGGTAATGATGCTGCTAACATTATTTTGTAAAGCCTGGTGTGTTTCATTGTTTGCTGCCGGTTTTAGCCAAAAGGGGAATTTCAAACCATTATTAATCCATTTTACAATATATAAACTGGCCGTTTTCCTTTGAACTAAGTTAGATGGAAACTGCATAATGCACAAGATTTAGCCAAACAAAAATGTCACATCCTCCTAGTTAATATTACAGTGAAATAAGCTCACTGATCCACCCAATGAAGGAAAATACAAAAAGAGCATAGAAAAGCAAAAATGTAAACCATAGTGTAAAATCAGTAAGAAATGTTCTAAGGAACGATTATATCTATCTAAATAGGTTTGTGTTTTCTTTGTTTTGATTGACGTTTTTGCCATCAAATGCTTGACTATTATCGGTAGTTCCAGTATTCTCCTTTATTACACTGCTTAATTTTTTTCACTCATGATTCTCCAAGCACATAACTGAATAAACATTACTAAGGAAATATTTAAAAGCCGTGATTTCTATAGAAAAAAACTAAATGTCACTTCCAGTAGGATTCCCCTGCAACATGCCCCCTGGCAAATATACACAACAGAAGAACAGAAAACTCTGAGGCAATGAGAGCACATTTTGCCAAAAACTATGTTAATCAATATTTCTTCATACTTCCTACTACATCGATTTTTCCTCATCTTTCAATCTCCATTCATGTTGAGTGTGTTTCTGTATAGTAACTCAACATGTTCCCAAGCTGGGATGACTCAAAGTCAGAGGATAAGGAAACCCAGGGAGGATTGTGTTAAAGAGTATCAGTGCTACTGTATATTGTATGGCCCCAGTGAGACGGTTTCCTGTGCTGATTTCTTCTTGTAAAGATAACCCATAATGGATTTTCACCAAATACATCACTGTCAAATAAATTGTGATAACGACCACTGGTGCTATGTTCTACAGCCCCCTAGAGCTGCTTTCTTACAGACGATTTCATTATTTTTCTCTTTCAAAGATGTGCTCAGGAGCACAAAAAAGGAAAACAAAGAAAAAACTAAATGGCAGCTTTTCAAAAATATTATGTAATGCTAAGTCACAATAAGGGGGGAAAAAATATCAAACAAAGGTTTCTTTTGTGGTAGCCAAACTCAATAGCATTCTTTCAGCTGTGTTTGACACTACTATCAGCCAATAGTAAACTCACCTGAATGTGACCCAGCCAGGGAGCTGAGCAATCGAGCATTCTCATTGGCTCCATCAAACAGCTCCACTGAGTCATTCATCGCTGTCTGGAAAACAGCAAACTGACCAAACACCACTGAAGAAGACAAAAATAAAATCAGATAAATAAAAAAAGATCTAAATTAGCTTTCATGTTGGTGTTTCAGTTACAACATCCATTGTAAGCAAGCATGGTGTAATCAGTTATGTACTTACCAAACTGTGGGGACACCGTGATGTAGTAGGAGCAAGTCTGTCTTGTTGTATAGTTTAGAGGGTAGTTTGGAGACAAAACAACTCCCTCAGCTCCACTATACTGTCCTCCGCATGGAGCTAAAGAAAGAGAATAAGAAGGCGTGAAAAAGAAGAAAAAACAGAGAATTTAATAATTTTTTCAGTTAAAAGTTTTTAAATAAAATCCACATATTTTACACCTTCCGCAGTTTTATCAATTTATAAGCCATGTTGTAGGTACTGCTTACATGTTTTGCACAGTGTGTATTTTCTCATGGCAGACGGGTGTGTGTGTCTATAAAACAGGTTCACCAGTCTGCCTGTTTACTAAGGTGCATCTTCTGTGAAATCAGTGAAGTGTTCCTCTCATCTTTATGCATAATGCATTTAGGGAAGGATTGTGCAAATGGCAGGGTGATATAAGCACGCATCTCCTGCATTTAATAATGTTCACACTATTTGCAGGTGCAATGGGTGGGGAGATATTTCACCTTTAAAGAGCAGGTGCAACTGTGCAGATCTATTTAAAGAAGGGTGCGATGGGAAGAGAGAGACTTTAATTAACCTACCATATATTCTGTACAAATCTCTGCAGAGACAGAGTAAACATATAATTTTAAGATGTGCAGAGGAGCTGCACTGAATTACTTCCAAAATAAAATATAAGCTTTGGAGAAATAAAGATAAAACAGTAAATTAACACAATATCTGAACATTAAATAACACCAAACATTAAATTTGAACTCAAACTGGTGCTCACTGAATTACTAATGCACTTTGGTGATTGCACTTTTTTGAGCATTACAAATGTGCATTTGGATGCAGTTACCTCAGGTTGTAAGGAGTGATCAGCTGTATCATAAAGTATCTGCCAATACCCAATTAATTAATTTACTTTTACTATCTACTTAGATCTTAATAAGCCATTAATATGCAACTTATACATGGCATTGTTTTGTAATAAGACATGGTATTGGTCATCTGTCATGACTGAGGTCTGAAATCTTATCTCATCTCATCTAACAGCATTTTATCAGAGCTGCAACCCAGTGGCACACTTGATGTCATGAGGTGCTCATCCTCATGACATCAAGTGTCAGACACATAAAAGTCTCTAATTGTTGAATCTTTGGTTTCAGTTAAGTATTTAAGAGGAATATTTGTCAATAATTAGTATCAGACAACTGTTAATCTTCAGATATTCAATACTCGATAGTTTTGTGTTGGAATGATACTAATACAGTTGCACATGCACCACCTGCTACAGAGGCATCCTTTCCATTACCATGGCAGTTGATTAATGATTCCTACTAAATTAATTTCATAATCCCTTTAGAGTTCAGTTTTAGGAGCAGCTTTAGTAAATGTTTTAGAATCATGTTGTCTTGTGACCTTACTGATCTCAGACAAATCCAACTCTGATTGACACCTTTTCAGTGCTGCTTCCTAAAAGACCATCCTAGTCACTTATTGCGTAAAAAGCTACTGCCTTTGTAAACCAGATAATAATTCCACACAGACTGCAAGTACAAATTGAATAAAAAGCACTGTAGAAATGTTCTATGTGGCTTAAACGGAAGGTCAGCAGTTTATTGTCATTGTTTCACCTCAGTCCAGCTTGCAGGATAAGAAACAAAAATGTCAATGTACTAACACTTACGGACTACACTGTAGCTACTCTACAACTATAGTAACATAATAGCAAGCAGAAGGTATGGCAACAGTGCACAAACAGTTTCATCCGCTTTGTTGCTTCAATCATTTAGAGACATCATGCTGAAATGAAGCATTCAGATTTTAATCGTGTGCCTCTTGTTATTTCTTTTCTTTTTTTTTCATTCTGCTGGGAGCACTGCCCACTGCACTCAAAGCTGGCGAGCGTAAAACTACCCTAATCTGTTTTTCTTATGTATTTTTCAAAAACTCCAACTGGCTGCATTTGGCTCAAAAGTTGTTTAGTTTAGCAGAAAATTCATCTTGTCCCCAAATATCACTTGGACCCCTGTGGCTCCAAGGCTTTGTTATATAATGTAAAAATATGGTTCTTTTGATCTGTGTGTGTGTGTGCGTGTGTATTTGTGTCTGCAAAATATGTCCAACCAAATATCTAGTTATGTATCTTTATAAAAAACTGTGTTTACCTTATAATCATAATAATTATGTAAAAATAAAAATAGTTTTAAAAAGAAGTTATGCCTTTCATTGACCAACGGCAGATTGTGAATGGCTTAGAAAAACACACATTTACCTGTAAGCGACACATGTTGTGGTACTATGGAGCAGTAGCTAACTTTAAGCTAACACTTGAAAAACAATCTAGAATGTTTCTTTTTATAACTGCTTCCTTTTGACAAAAACTCAGCAGGATAAAAAGTTTTAGTGAATGAATTTATGTGGTGCTGAGCTGGTGCACAGTGTGGGATCTCCCGTATCAGCGCACTGCAATTACTACCACTGCATGACCTACGAGAAGCAGACCTAACAGTAGATGGATCCATCTTCAGCACCCCCAAGAGGGTTACAAACCTTCTGTGCAAAAAGTGTGTGGGTGTGTGCGCATTTATACTGCAGGTTAGGCCAGCAGAGGTCAATGTGTAAGTGTCTGTGAATGTGTGTGTGTGTGTGTAGCTATGTATCTAAGAAGAAACAAGCAACAAGCATATCTTTCAACGTAACCCCCCCAACACACACACACACACTTTGTATTCTTATCGTTTGTTTTCACATCTCTTCTGGAAATCTTCCACCTCTGTGGCACAGTCCCCATGTCCACCCACGGTATCAGCTGTGATCCCTAACAGACTTTAATTATCTTCACCTCTGTGCTCAGTGAAAATGTGAGAGCAGGAGGGTGCAACGGTGGAAAATGCTGTATGATAAATGGGACAGCACTTTGTGAATTAATATGTTGCCTGGGTCATAGGCTTGTCACTCAGATGTGAGGAAGATGTAATTAAACAAACAAAAAAAATAGAAGCATGCATTGGTGGTATGAACATGTCAACGTTTTACCAGATACTTCAGTGTTTTCTTTTTTTTTGGGCGGGGATGATTTCGGACATACCCTTGAGGGCAATTCCCTCTAGCAAAGTCTTCAGCATTTCAGCCTTGTGGAAACTGTGCATAAAAGGCTCAAAAGGTCCGCCAGAGAGCCCTCGAGCACTTTCAGATTTCACAGTGGGACAGCTTTGAGCCCTTGTGGACTTATCAGGAACACATGTCAAAGTCTATGTTGGACATTAAGACTGGCCCAGTATTCTCAGCTAAGCCTTGCTCAGTAAAACTGATTTATATGCCTAGAATGAAAAATACAGCAAAACTTGGTTTGGTTTCTACTCCTCTGCTAGACAGTTGTAATCCCACCCACTCGTCCTCCTCCTCCCCACTCCTATCCCTTCCAACGTTCCTCTTGTTTCCTACAGCATCAGAGTAATCACCCCCTTTCTTTCCACTCCTCCTGATCCCGCGCACTGATCGATTTATATTTTTGGGATTGATTCTTGTTGTGCTGCTGCATTCAAACCCTCAGGTCTAGAGGTCTTGTCTTGATCTACCCACAATCCCCCAGTGGTTCTGCTCTAGGCTCACGTGTCAGCCTTGTCAAAAGCCTTTACACACAAGTGCTTTGATCACTCACACCCTCTGACACACACACAAAAATGAATGCAAAAAATGCTACGCAAGTTACTCTCTTTTTCTCACACATCCATGTGCTTTGATCATCCACACACATACACAAGGACACACACGTACACAACACTTTTGTAGTCCTACCTCTCACTGTCTGTGTCTCATTTTCCTTTTCCTCTCAAACAAATACATACACACACAAACACACACAGCAGAGCTTTGGGATGGTAGCAAGAGTACAGAAAAAATATTTCCAAAATGTCCTAAACTTTTAAAGTTGAGTTGCAGTTCTCCAAAGCCATAAACAGAACATTTAAAGAGACATCTACTTTCCAGAGTAGATTCATAACAATGTAAATAACCATAAACTCTTGAATACTACATATAGTCCATTTATTTGAATCATGAGAATAATATTGAAACCAGTCAAAACAGAACCAAGAAAAATCACAGATAACATGGCCAGCTGTGAACGTACCCAACGCACAGGCGCATTTCAATAAATTTGAATTATTTCAGTAATTCAAGCCAGAAAGTTAAAATCTAATATTATATAGATTCATTACACACAGAGTGAAATGTTTCAAGCCTTAACTTCCTTTAATTTTGATGATTATGGCTTGCAGCTAATGAAAACCAAAAATTCAGTTTCTCAGAAAATTTGAATAGTACATAAGACCAAATAAAAAAAGATTTTTTTTTACAGAAATATCGGCCTACTGAAAAGTGTGTTCATGTATATGCACTCAACACTTGGTTGAGGCACCTTTTGCAGCATGGTGGCGATCAGCCTGTGGCACTGCTAAGGTGTTATGGAAGGCCAGGTTGCATTGATAGCGTCCTTCAGCTCGTCTGCATTGTTGGGTCTTGTGGCTCTCATCTTCTTCTTGACAAAACCCAATATATTCTCTATTGGGTTCAGGTCAGGCGAGTTTGCTGGCCAATCAAGCACAGTAATACCATGGTCATTGAACCAGGTTTTGGTATGTTTGGCAGTGTGGGCAGTCCTGCTGGAAAGTGAAATCAGCATCTCCATAAAGCTTGTTAGCAGAAGGAAGCATGAAGTGCTCTAAAACCTCCTGGTAGATTGCTGCATTGACTTTGGACTTGATAAAACACAGTGGACCAACACCAGCAGATGACACGGCTCCCCAAATCCTCACTGACTGTGGAAACTTCACACTAAACTTAAAGCAACTTGGATTCTGTGCCTCTGCACTCTTCCTCCAGACTCTAGGACCTTAATTTCCAAATTAAATGCAACATTTACTTTCATCATAAAAGAGGACTTTGGACCACTGATCAACAGTCCAGTTCTTTTTCTCCTTAGCCCAGGAAAGACACTTTTGACATATTCTCCGGTTCAGGATTGGCTTGACACGAGGAATGCGACAGTTGTAGCCCATGTCCTGCATATGTTTGTGCGTAGTGGCTCTTGATGGAGTGACTCCAGCCACAGTCCACTCCTTGTGACTCTCTGCTTCACAATCCTCTCAAGGCTGCGGTTATCCCTGTTGCGTGTGCACCTTTTTCTACCACACTCTTTCCTTCCACTCAACTTTCTATGAGTATGCTTGGAAACAGCACTCTGTGAACAGCCAGCTTCTTCCTTGTGGAGGAAGTCAGCAGTCTTCCCCATGATTGTGTTGCCTACTGAACCAAACTGAGAGACCATTTAAAAGCTCAGGAAACATTTGCAGGTGTTGTGGGTTAATTAGCTGATTAGAGTGTGACACCGTGAGTCTACGATTTTGAACTTATTCACAATATTCAAATTTTCTGAGATATTGAATTTGAGGTTTAGCTGCAAGCCATAATCATCAAAATTAAATGAAATTAAGGCTTGAAACATATCACTCTGTGTGTAATTAATCTATATAATATATGAGCTTCACTTTCTGACTTGAATTACTGAAATAATTTAATTGTTCTAATTTATTGAGATGCGCCTGTCTGCTGGCTTAAAGGGTAACTACACCCTCAAGATAGAATCCTCCCTCCCAGCATGTTTCAAGTAGGGGAGCAATGACTGTAGGAGGCGTGGCCTCAAGTGACACTGAGGGGCAGGAGACACAGGTGAGACTGACTAACCACTGCTCAGTGTAGCATGGGCATACATGTAGAGCTGGTAGTCGGAGCTAACCAACAATGAGCGGCTACTGTCAAACTCTCTGTTTGAGAGTCAGGTGAAGCTTGGTTTATTTATGGCCCTTTGCGAGCATTACTGTGTTGTAGAGGGGCTCGGAGCTCTACTACAAGAGGGGTGTGTGTGTCTGTGGTAGAGTGTCATAGCCGTAGCCCTGCTGTTTATCGCGGTTAACATTACTGTTAGTCAGCCCCTTAACATCTTGTTAAGCTCTGCATATTGCCCAGTTATCGGCGGGCCCATGTGTTGCGCTTAATGCCACTGCAGAGAAATAGATCTCACTCATGTACGACGCAGTTTTTCCGCTACCACCTAACAGCCTTGCTAATGCTAACGCAGCCAGCAGTTACGATTAGCCAGTGTTCTGCTATTTATTCTTGGTGTGGCTGCTGACATACGTGATGGACCCCAGAGTCTTGACTATTTTTAGGGTTGAGAGAATTTGACAGAACGAAACTTTCAAATCCAAGCAGTAAATGCAGTTTTTACAAACAATGTGGGTTTTGTTGGACAATCTGTATTAACATCATCAACAAGAATCCACGGGATTGTGTATACAGCAAAAAAATTATAATTTAGTTTGGAGTTCCTCTTTAACTGTTATTCTAACATATATAGTGTGTTCAAAGATTAAGCATTCAAGTTTTCTTGCATGGATAAACACAAGTGGTATCCTGTATTTGGTGTGTGTGTCTTTGTGTTTCTGTGTGTGACAGCGTGTGTGCGTGAATACTGCCTCTAGGCAGCACTCTGTAATAGCTAAGTCTCTCTCTCACTTTACCTCTCTATGTCTCTCTCCCTCTCCTACACACATGCGTACACATACACACACACACACACACACACACACACACACACACACACCCCTATCAACAGTCACAGAGAATTCCTTCCTTCTCGCACTAGCTCTTAGTTACCATGGAAACCAATAAAAGAGCGGTTTAAGATGGAAGGTGTGTGTGTGTGTGTGTGTGTGAGAGAGAGAGAGAGAGAGAGAGAGAGAGAAAGAGAGAGAGAGAGAGAGAGAGAGAGTACGGGAGAAGAGAGCCGAAGAGAAAAATATAGATTAAATCAGGCACAGACAGAGGAGGTGGGAGGAAGGTAGACGAAGAGAGAGAGGGAGAGAGGATGAAAAAACAGGAAGAGATAGAGGAAAGTGAGAAGTAGCCACAGAGAAAAGGAAAGAGAGGGAAGAGAAAGAAATTGGGGGGAAAAAAGGGAAGAAGAGAGAGAGACAGACTAGGGAGTGTAAGTGGAGATGTATTATTTAAAGAGGTCTCACCCTGTCTAATGAGTTTGGTCTAAAAGTCCCAGGAGCTGCCCAAAGATAGAGAGACAGACAGACAGAGAAACTTCCCTAACTATGTGGTGAGAAAATTCAATGTGCAATAAGAGCCAAGGGACGAAAAAAGCAAGATTACTGGGGAGGACTGGATTAAGTTAAATTGTTCTGCTTTGATTATGTGAATTGTCCTATAGTGTAGGTGACAGCAATCTCAGCAGATGCAGCCATGTATCTGGGACACAGAAAGGGCCTGAGCTAGGAACCAAATTCAGGTCTGCCTTGCTCTGTGAGAGCAGAGCAAAAAGCTCATCCAATGAAGAGCAGGACTTACTGTTGAAATCAGGGCCAATCAAGATATCAAATCATCATGATAATTTATGAAATTTACAATATAAGCCTGTACAATATATGTATCAAGCCATTTGTTAGTGTTTTCTCAGCAGTGTGATACCCAGAATGACAGTGTGATAAAGAAGGTCTTTATGTGTATTAAAGCTTAAAAACTGCAATGCATTCATGTTTTTTTTACCTTTGTAACAAGGTGAAATAAACACACCTTATGGGAGAATAGTGCAAAAATCAATTACAGCAAAAAGACACAAATCAATTTCTAGATGAAGTTGAGGCCTTTCAGAATGTCAGTGTTTTTTATTTGATAGAGGACCATTATGTGGTCTTCCCTTAATAGCCTTCAAATGTGACTAAAATATCAATACTTGGCTTCTGTTTATAAATACATTATTGTGGGGGAAAGCATCTAAATATTACACTGAATCAATTTCAGCTCTATTTGCTAATGAACACAAGTTTATGTAACAGCAAAGATGTTTTGTTAATGTTAACAAACACTGGAAAAGCTGTCTTTAGCCCATCCAACAAATGTAGAAGGTAACCTTTTCACTGATCAGTGGTTAGCTGGTTAATGGTCCATTAATGGTCCGACCAAATAACTAACTAGGAGTGGCGGGCCGTGCATTTCACACCTAGGCCTTCAGTGAGGTCCTACTTAGTCCGACTTCAATAAATACCTCTCATAATACCATCATTTATGACACCACGTGACCACGGCTGGAGAAAT
>JAVQJL010068987.1:0-25620 GCA_036024295.1 Nannoperca obscura
TCTTGACTCTATTTTCTATTCATTTCACAACGTATGGTGGTGAATAAGTGTGACTTTTCATGGAAAACACAAAATTGTTTGGGTGACCCCAAACTTTTGAACGGTAGTGTATATATGTAGATATAATATATAGATATATTCCTCTGTGCCTCCATTGTTGCTCCAAAAGTATTTAGAAAAGACCAGTTAACCACAATGTCACACTGGAAGACATGTTCCTTCATTACCATGAACACATACTGCACTTTATTTTGATTTGATCCCACACACACTCCACAAACTGCCATTCTCTAGAGCACCAAATGTGGATTCATCCGCAGCTGAAAATAGTCCCCAACAAAGGCACTACTTCCTCCTGTTTGAGAAATGTTTGCTAAGAGCCCAGCTGTTTCTGGGAAAAACAACTATTTATGTTTTTAAGAGTTACCTCTTCAGTGGGCATAAATGCGACTGGGGCTGAGAGCCACAGCTGGGCTAGGGAAGTCAAAGGAGAGGGACTATAACACTCTTAATGTTGGTCTTTTCATAGGGTGTGTTGACAATAACAAATATATAGAATATCACCAGCCTTATCCTTTAAGTCCAAGGAGATCGTGAAACATAAATCTGGCCTTGAGGAGACAGAGTTGAACTGAGAGATCTAAAATCTAAAACACGGTATAAATATTTATACACTCTGTTCAATCATCACTGTGCCTTTTCATTTAATACTCTGAATGTAAATATTTTTAAGTAAAGAGTGACTCACCTATTATTTTGTGATTATAGTGATGTGAGTGATGTGAGAGGTGGTTTTTGTACAGACTTCCACAATTCTACTATCTATGTTTGCTTTTGGACATAATTTGAATAATTGATTGTATCACCATGTTCACAAGGCAGCATTGTGTGGGAAGCTGTGGTTGGAAACAATCTGTGGTTTAAATGTGAACAAAAGCTCAGGCGACTGCAAGAATCACAACAAGACTGGAACCTCAAATATTGACTAGTCATATAATACATTACAGCAGACAGTAAGTAGATCTAATGTTTGCTGATGCTGTTAAAATAAAACCTTAACAAGCAGCGGTGTGCCAGTGGCTCATTACAGTCTTACACTGTGCAGCCAAACACTTTAGCTTTATTTTGAAATCTTCTAGAGTTTCCAAAAAACAAAACAAAACAAACAAACAAACAAAAAAAAAATATATATATAAATATATATATTTTATATGTATATATATATTTTTTTTAATGCATATATTCCTAAAATCCAGAGCATATATATTGTTGAAAGCAACTTAAGAGGAAGCAAAGACTGTATGTTATGGGATTATATTATCATGAAGCCATGCTTATAGTTTTAATTGCCAGTTTCAGTGCAAATTTTATGGAGAACCTGCTAATTCTGAGCTCGCCAGTTTAGTAAAAGTAAAGTTACTGATTTAAGAAAAATAAACCTCGTCCACTATTTCTTCCACACTTGACAACGGTCTCGTTAGATTCTATGAAAGAGAATGGTTTACTTTGTCAAAGGCTGATTGTTTTAAATATCCCAATGTATCTACATTGAAAATGTAAACCTGTCCTCTGCGTCTCCCCACCAGGTCTCCAGGGCATGTCCTCTCTGCAGGGTGACTACCCCGGCGCTCTATTGTCCCAACCTGGCTACCCTGCCCACCCGGGACCCTCCCTCCACCCGTACCCGGGCCCACACCCGCACCCCGCCATGCTGCTCCACCCGCCGCCACACGCACACCCCGCAGAGCCACTCCTCGCCCAGGGACTGGACATACATGCACACTAGCTATGGGGGGAGTTGGGGTGTGTGTGTGTTTGTGTGTGAGGGCAAAGTATTGTATGAATGTGTGTATGTGAGTGTGTGCAGTGAGATACATATGTGTGTGTGCGTGTGTGTGTGTGCTGCTGTGTATGTGAACACTATTTAAAGAAAAAAGACACATTGCTCGGAAAGTTTACATTCCCCACTGAGAGACACTGACCTCAATGTAGCTGTTCCACTCGCTAACACACACACACACACACGTAGATATAAACATTACACTTACACACACACACGGTCTGGACCCACAGGCTTAAGCCATACCTCTTTCAGAGTAGAAGTGCTTCCTCCTCTCCAAATGTCTCCACTGTGTTCTGTGGGTGAGACACATGCTTTAAACTACACTTCCCATCATGCCTGCTGAACCACAGGAGGACGTTGACCCGATCGTAGAGACAGATTCATATTCATCCCCAGACTTTGCAACAGCACACAGACATTACCGGATGGGACCTGATCCTGTGAACATGCCTTCTTCACTACTCTCTGTCTTCCTTCAAATGTTGACTGTCAAAGATACACACACACCTCCACACACACTTTATTTAAAGCTGATTTGAGTTCTTTCTTATTCTATTTTTATATTTATGTGTGCCACTCCAGGCGGATGCAGCTTCACGTGAGCTTGTTGAAATATTAGTGCTCTTCCTCAGCATGAAGCTAAACACTATGAATGACTTCCAGTCTGCCTCGCTCTCGTACCACTGACCTCCTTAAGATGCCAACAGGTGTCCGTTACCTTAGGATCTTTCCTACACACGCAAAAAAAAAACACAACATACACACACATAGCAAACACACACCACACTGAAAGCCATTTCTACACACACACACACACACACACAATCTTCTGTAAGCATTTCTAGTACATCTCTTGTGTGTCAAAGCGGTGTGTGAGGGGAGCTGCAGCCAAAGGACTCTTGAAACATTCGGCTCCCTCTCCACTCTGCTCGGACTGCTGAAACATTTCTGAATGATAATGGGAAATACAGTTAAAGTATTAAAATGTTCTTTTGTAAGACTTGGCCACTGCTCATCTGTCTGTGTGTTTTCTGTGTTGTGTGTGTGGATGTGAAGTTCCTTCTGAGTGTATAGGAACTGAAAATGCAGTTCAGTCAGTGTGTCTCACTTTAATACTACATATTTTTGAACATGTTTTTAGTAAGTAAAGTAATTACATTCACAGATGACAGTTTGCATAAATTTATGTAGTTAATAAAAACTGAACAACATTTTTGATTAGCAACTGCTGAAGCTGGTTTGGTTTGACTTCGGGTTATTATAAAAGCTGAAGTACATTAAACATCTTTTAAAGTAATCAAAAATGACATTTTACAAAAAATAAAACAATATAAGCTTTATTTAATCAGGTTGTTTTATTGAAATCAAGATCTCCTTTGCAGAGAGACTTGAATACAGTAGGAGAAATAGAAAAAAAACTGTTAGTCAAAGACAAGTAAATACAGACAGCATCAGAAACAATCACACGCACCTCAAGTTTCAACAGGCTTTGAAATTCGGTTCATTTATATGCTGTAAAGCAGCTTTGGTTGGAAACAATTAAAAAGAAAAGTTATAAAGGTGGGAATACAGAATATCTCTGGAGTAAAGCACAGACTGAAGGTTGAGACAATGGTTTTCCTGTCCTCGAGTGAAAAACACGCTTTATTCTGATATAAGAACCCAGTTTTTATCTTCAGATTCTGTGCCAGTTGTTAAGGTTTAAAAGTAAACTGCAATCTAACCAAATGTACATAACTGAACAACTTAAATCCCAGTATTATTAATATATGGGATAGAATTTAGACGAATAGGACACCTTTTGTTTCATCACCATTCAGCTAAAGTTTGAGGTTATGCAAAGATGTGTAAGAATGTTAAAAGCAGACTGTAATCTAGATATGAGTTTTAGTTGGAGAAGAGTCTTGTGCAAACAAGATGGATATGTATAAAAACAGATATTATAAGTGTTAGTAATAATATTGGTTAGATAGATTATAAATAATAATGGACCCAGAAGAACCTTATCAAAAGGGAGTTTGATGTGAGACCATTAGTACAGATCATTATCATACAGTCTAATGAGCAATAAACCATGTAATGGACTTCATCTTCAATCTCACCTAAATCCCATAGAAACAATAGTATTATATATAGAGTATTTACTCTTCAAGGAGACCATCAAACCTTCTGTTTCTATAGCAAATGGTAATGTACCTGAGCGTAACTGTGCACATAGTAATCTGTGACTTTTGGTTTTCATAAGACAACATGTTTATATTTAAGTTTTTACCAAACATCCACTGTCTTTCCTTATACCTCATGGATATTACACTGAATAAGTGTCTTTTTATTTAATTCCACCCCACATCACCATAGATGGTCACATGAACTCCTACATGGGATTGAACTTCTCTTTTCCAGTCCTCACATCCCTCCTTCCTACTTGTTTATCACCTAAATTAAGGATAATATGTCAACACTTACAACCTCTATGTTTTCCCTCCTAACGTTTCCCCTCGCAGCTCCTGATGTACACGTCCCATCCGTAACCTTCACCTCTTCTCTGATCTTCACCCTTTTAGCTGCCAAACATCCATACATAATTCCACCTTTTGTCCTCCTACATGTCACCAACAGCACCCCAAACACACAACAAGCACTGAATATCACCCTCACTCTGCCCCATATTTGGCATGGAGCAGGAGGGGGGGTCAGGGGCCAGAGTGCAAACAGAGGTCAACAGGAAATGGCTGTTCTCCCTGGCACCCAGGTCCTGACCTCAGCAACCCTCCACTTTTTATTTCTCTTTGTCACTCCGCACACTCACTCCCAGGACGTGTTGGTCAGGATGGAGCCCTCACTTTTACTCTTTCACCTCTTAACCTCTCTCTTCTTCACAACACGAAACGTCTTGTAAACCTTTTTTTTCAATCTAAACTCCTTCTACATCAGCATGCCCTCTGAAGGTTGGCAGGTGAAAGCTATGTGTGGGAAAACATGGCTAAAGTTTCATTTAAATTTTTTATGACATGATAAAACGAAAAAACACACATTTTATATTTCAATTTTATACATATTTGAACAGCAAATATGTTTTGAAAGAAGTTTAATGTCGCCCAGATTGCATTTTCTTACCAACAACAGTAGGAAAAGTTTGTTAT
Organism: Nannoperca obscura; assembly: GCA_036024295.1. Taxonomy (NCBI): domain Eukaryota; kingdom Metazoa; phylum Chordata; class Actinopteri; order Centrarchiformes; family Percichthyidae; genus Nannoperca; species Nannoperca obscura. The sequence continues at coordinate 4,987 of JAVQJL010068987.1, forward strand.
GGAAGTAACTGCCAAGTTGAAAAATGTTATCATTTGTTTTCCAGCAGAATCTTTTCACACAGGTACAGAATTCTGCCCGCTTTTACGTTTCTGTTTTGGCAATGGCAGCACTTGGTTAAGTTTTGGAAAAATGGTTGTCTTGGTTCAATACCAAATAGGTGAACAGTGACTTAAACTGCAAGACAAGAATAGTTTACTTTTTAACATTTCAACAAAACCAGAACTCTCCCAAACCAAAGTGCGAATTTAGGATGTGAATCACGGTCTCTGGTGTCAGAGGCTGTGTTTTGTGCATCCACCATCCCATCCATCTCCCTGCAGGTTTTGGGTGATACAGAAATGTAGCACTTCCCTAACTGGAAAAACATTGCCAGTAAACATAATCCTGGCCACAATTGCAGTTCCCCACAAAACGTAACTGGCAAAACAATTAGCGGAATGTAAATGTGATTTAGAGGACGTAGGGTTGAACATCGTTATCAGTATCGGCCTTAAAAATCCAGGATGAGTCGGGCTCTACTCTTTATTTCTACTACAATTGAACCTGTTGATCTACTGGCACACTCTATTCATAATGTATGAATACCAACATACTTAATGCATATTTGTTTTTTGTTTTTGTTTATCTCCAGCTATTTGAAAACAAACAACACCACAGCCCAAACAGGGGTCTAAGCAGAGACATCAACAACACATCCTTTATTCTTACATCAGTGTACTCAGACACTGTTCAGATGGATTGCCAGCCTTCCCTCTCACCAACACAGACTCTATCAGACGGTGGGAATTACACCTCATAAAATCGGCCTTTTTGTTGACAAATGGGGGGGGGGCTTAATGTATTTATGTGCATTGTGTTTCAATGTTAGTGTGCTGTGTTTAGAAGAGAATATAACGTAGAGAGGTGGAGTGTGTGGTTTAGTCTCACAACTTCACTAATCAGAGGTGTAAGGTGTAGGCAGAATTTTAATGAAATGACTGAAGTCAATAACACATTTCTTTGGGAAATGTATTTTTATAAAATTCATGTAAGTTGAAACATTTTGTTAAAATGACAACAGTGTGATTGTCATTTCAAATGAGTTCCATGGCAGCACTTGGACAGTGTTGGCCCTGTGCAGGGTGTCTTCATATATATTGCACCCACTGAATTGCTACACTCCTTATAATGTCTCCATCATTTCAGGAGTCCTACTGGTTTGAATTTGACCATTCGGCTATTGAAGCAAAATGATTACACATGTGTAATGTGAAAATGTGCACGGCTGCATGTCTCTGCGTATGAATATACGTGTGTACATAAATATGTACAATTCCATTTTAACATAAAGTGTTATGTGTGTGTATGTGTGTGTGTTTGTGTGTGGGAGGGGTGGGTGGGTTACTCTGGAGGTCATTAATCATTCAATTACACACCTGTCAGAGTTCAGACAAGTGGGAGAGAGGGAGGGGGAGGGATGGAGTAAAAGAGAGGGAGGGGGAGAGAAAGAGAAAGGAATGGAGGAATGCAGCAGGGGAAAGGAGGAAGAGCAGAGAGGAACTGAATGATAGAGGGAAGGGATGAAAAAGGACCGGGAGGGTTAAAAAGAGAAAGAGAATGTGCGTTTTATTGTGTCGTAGTGTGTGAATGAGCCGTGACAGAGGCAAGCTGTTGGATGGTGACAGCCTCTGAAAGGCCACAGTAAAGACAAAGACACTTACAAGTATTATAGGGGACGAGTGAAAGATGAGGACAAGGCAGCCCAGCACAGTAAAAATGCAAACTCCACACTTCATCCACACTGATTTTACAGGATTTCTGAGCTTTAGAAATCACACCCAGGCAATCGAACAGGCCGAAAAGGTGTAGTTTAAATATCACAAGTTGTTGTCATGTTATATCTAAAAATGTGTTTGTAATGGTTACAGTTCTCTTTATTTTCAGAAAAAAGCTATGCTCACATATTTGCATAAATGGAATAGTCATTATGATTTTCCCTTTTGTTGCAGGTGTACTAATATTAATGTTAGTATCAGTATTACTGATGCAATCCACCATAGTATGATATTTTCGGCAGTTAATTTACAAGGAATCAATGTTATAGGAAATAATACAAGACGAGCAGCACTGGAGACAGAATTCAAGTATATACTTACTTACTTTCAAATAAATGTACAATATTTAACTCTGATTTGTGATGGAGTGGAGGATCTCTGTGGAGGAGTGACGACATGTCAACGCTCAAGTAAAGTACAAGTACCTTAAATTTGTACTTGACTACAATACTTACATTCCACGATTAAAAGACAAGCACAAACAATCGTTTTTTGGGATATTTTATGCTCTATCTTTATGAGATCTTTCTCACCAAAATCAGTAGTCAGCCAGTCAGTAGTCAATTAGTTTATTGACTCATAATAATTACAAGAGGGTTTCTTTATTTCTTATATGGACCCTGTGGACATACTGCCACTCTATGTTTGTCTTGTCTGTGGCTCTTTGTCTCCAATTTCTCCTTTTATACAGTACATGTTTAAGTGTTTGTATAAGTTCACAGCCCCCTCCCCACACTTAATCTTCTGTGTGTGTGTGTGTGTGTGTGTATAGCAGTCTCAGTGTTTAGCTGCAGTACCTTGATTGCCTCAGGCCACAGCCATCTGTGCCCCCCCCCCCACCTCCTCATTTCACATACACACAAATACACACACTCCTCTTCTCTTCTCTGTGGACCCCCTCCTCCACTGCCGCCACCGTTGCCATATATCTAATTTATGGCCATGGTGAGTGTGTTACACACACTCATGTATGCATAATATACCACATGTGTGAAAGAACTGTGTGTGAGAAAACAAAAATGTGTGTGTGTTGGCCAGTATAGTCTTGACCACAACTCCAAGTCAATGCTTCGCAAAATTTTGCTCTGTGTGTGTGTGTGTGATCCAGCATCTATCACTGTTTTTTTCTCAGTCATCCACCAGATCTGACAGCTTTGATAAAGTGTATGAAGAGAAAAGGAGTGTGTGTGTGTGTGTGTGCAAAGGCCCAGCTGTTTCTGAGTTTGACATCCACATGCAGGCCGAATGCCAGATGTCTCATTAGGCAAATTTGATTGGCTCTGTCATTTAGAATGCAGCGACAATACGGTTCCATATGTGTGTGTACAGGAAGCTGTGAGTGTGTGAGTGTTTGTGTGTGTGGAAATTTACATAAGAGGCCCCTTTATAACTATTTACATGTGTACATGCCTAATGTATGTGCATTAATTAACCATACTGGAAACATTTTAATTTACAGGCTGTTAACTGTTATGGGGAAAAAATAAATACATAATATCTACGTAAAATCAATATAACAGGAAATTGTACTGGAAATGACAAGAATTAATAATCAATTAAAAGAGATGAAATGGCAAGTTGTTGCACTGAAATGTTGCTACTTCACTTCCTACAAACTCTTTAACTCCTTTTTCTGCTTTAACTTTTATGGATCCTTTAACGTTTTCAATTGTTTCAATGTTAACTTCTACTGCAACTGCTTCAAGTGCGTCAACCTTCACTTTCACTTTATGATCTTCCACTGCCACTTCAACTCCTTTAAGGACTAATATGTCAGTCACTTCTGCAACTTGTGTCTGGCAACCTCAACTGCCAGTCGTTTTCAAGTGGTTACCAACATCTGCCACTCACTTTCTACAAGTGCTTCATCTTCATTCCACTGCTAACTCAACTCCTTTAAGTGCTTCAGCCTCTACTGTCACTTCAACTGCTACATATGCTTCAAATCATTAACCTTCAACTTCAGCTGCCCCTTCAACCTATAGAAAGTGCTTATTATTCAGCTGTTAATTAAATTAGTTTAAGCATTTCATCTTCATCTGCAACTTAAATTCTGTTCTGTGCCCCATCTTCACTTAGACTCCCCTATAAGTGCTTCAATGTCTACTGCTTGTTTAACTCCTTCAGTTGCTTTCACTGCAACTACTACTAGTTTATCTCTAGCTTTACATTTGGCCACTTCACCTCTTTAAAATTATTTACACTTCAACTGTCAGTGCTAACGTGAGGGACTTTTACCTCAACTCCTCGTGTTCCGCTGCTGTTCGACTCTTGGCATCTCTCATCAATTTCCAACTCAAGTCGTTTGATTTCAGTTGCTATTTCAATTTTTCCAGTGTTTCATCTTAATGTCATATTGAATATCATAGTCCTGTTGGTGCTTTAACTACAACTGCAACTTCAACCCCTTTTAGTGCTTAAAACTATGTTGTCACTTAAGCTTCTGTAACTGCTTCAGATTCAACTGCCACTTCAAGGCATCCTTAAACCCACTACAAATGTACTTTTTAGTAATGTGTGTGTCTGTGTGCATCTGCAGGGACCCACTTTTTCTCAGTAGATTTGAAAACTGCATACACAAATCTTATACTATATTTTTTGTGTGTACAATTCCCAAGTACAAATGCAATGCTACCTTATTCAATCAATTTAAACTCAAACACGTGGAAAACTGTAAATAAAACATTTAAAAAGGGTTCAAGCTGTACATTAAGAGGTTAAATGCTGCCCTCTAGTGGTCCAATGGGAAGACATATTTATGTTGTTTTGGGGTCTTTTGAGGCACAAAGTGAATTTCTTTGTAAACTCCTGATGCAGATTTGCTTTATAAATAAACTTACAAAGAAGCAAAAGTGTATAAAAGCTCACATAATTATATTCAGTCTTGGTGAATAGGAAAGAGCTTCACCAAGTTAGGGAAGAACAGAAACAACACAAAGGACATGCCCTTTAAATAAGGATACAGTGAAATCGGGTGAAAATAAGGTGATGATCATTTAAAGCTTAATTTATTGATTTTTCTGGCCACTTTTGGGGCAGATGAATGCCACATCAAGCAGAAAAGACAAACTTTATCACATAATTCATGTGCTAACATGTTAGCAAACAGCTGCCTACTTATACATCCAGCAGACACAGAGCAGAATTAGCATTCATTTGGAGTGGTGTTTCTGTCCATCCGACCAATGTAACTCAAATGTTCACTCTCCTTCCAGCTCTGCTTTTGGTCTCCACCAAGTCCTGAGGGAAATATCTGGCTCTTCAGCTGCTAAATGCTTCACTATGTTCACCGGCTACTTAACTTTGTCTGTTCGATTTTTCTTCCCTGAAGCTTTTCAGTGTTGAATGTGAACCTGTTGGCTTTGTCTGTTAAATGACCTCCTACAAACAATTTACAATATTAATTTACTTTTAGCACATTGTTACTTTCATATTAATATATTGACAAATAATGCAATTATATTATGTTAAATTAATGAGCATATAAAATAATTTAAAAATGTAATAGCCTCCAAATATAAACTCCATCAGTGCCCTGGTCAGAGGAATCTATTTGATAAAACAATAAGGTTTGACAGAACAATTCTTGTGGTACTTAATACGTCTGATTACAGTCTGATGCTGGAGTGGACGTCTGTGATTTGTCCTCAGCTGCTCGTCCATTCCTCGTCTCTGCCTTCAGCGGCTGCAGAGCCTGATTTGTGCTTTCTGTCTGCTGCTGTGACTCCTCAAAATGAACCGATTCCGAGTCTGATTCTTTCCCACTTTCCTCTTTACTCCCAGTTTCAGTCCCAGAGTTCTGTGAGCCCCTCTCCCGGCAGGCCTGCCTGCGAATGGTTCGTCTGTTCCTGCTGCGGCGTGATTGGTTGCAGTGCAGGGTGCGTCTGCGATGCCATTGGTTAAGAGAGTGTTGGGCTTCGACACTGAGCTGACGGGCAGCCAATCGTGGCTGGAAGCTGATGATGTAGTAAACAGAGGCGTATAGAGTTGTAAGGTAGTAGCCACCTGTTGATATGGGGAATGAAGAAAAGGAGAAGTTCTGTGAGTCATGACTGTAATTAAACAGTATCTAAATCTCTAAAATTTGTGAAAAACCATGTACTAAATGAACACAGCCTGTAGTCAAACTCACACCTCCATTTGGAGACGAGAATTGAGGTGGGAGCTAGGATAAGTTACGAAATGCTGATAATGCTGATGCTAATAAGCCATTAGCCAACCTGTTCATTGTAGCGTGTTTGATTGTATCTGCCTTACCCTCTCCCTGGAGCTGTGTGGGGTCCAGCAGCTCCATCATGTAGTCTGTGTCTAGCTGTAAGGTGACCACGTCACTGCGGAGCAGCACCCATGTCAGGACGGGCAGGAAGTCATCTGCTCCAAACACGGTACCTGCAGGAGAGGAGAGGAGAATGTGAATTTAAAGGGTAATTAACAGGAAAAACAAGGTGCCAGTCCAGACAGAGCTGGAGGAGTGATAATCATAACTACCTGAGCTACCATTAGCAGTCATGCTGTGATAGATGCTTTTGCAGACTTTGAGAAGAATCTGGACCTTCTTGTTTGGGGAGTAGGCCTCATGCATACTAGTCCACTTCTGCTGAATCCGCTCCAGGGTGACAGAGTCGGGAACTCCAACTCCCGACGAACCCCCTAGCTCTACCATCCCCTTCTTTTCCAGCACACGCAGATTGTTCTGGAGACGCTCGAAGCTGCCATCATCGGTCCGGGAGGCATGAATGCAGGAGTAGAGGTGTGCGGAGACAGGCTTCAGAGCCACCTTGTGGAGAGAAAGCTCTAACAGGGAGTCTACAGGAGGGTCGAAAGGAGGAGAAATTACTAACCATCGATGTACTGATTTGCAAGATAATCACACTTTTTGCCAACACTTTATTAAAGGTGAAATTGTTAAACATCGCTGTCAGCTGACTCACCGATCTCTGAGTCATTCATGTCAGTAATGCTGTCCAACAATGTCTGGATGTCTGGACAGTCCAACAGTGTCTCCCTTAGTGACGTGAGCGAGGACCTCACTTCCTGTAAGAGCTCTGACCCCCTGAGCCCATCAGGATCAGTCCCTCTTTTCAGTGTCATCTCTACAAATCCTTTCACAGCCTCTGCAAACGCCCCACCTTTCCGCTCGCTCAGCTCCTGCACACGATTGGTTAGTCTTTTCTTCTGACTCACCAGCCCACCGAGAGCCAGACCCACCGCAGAGAGCCGATGTATGACCTTGTCAGCCAGCCGGTGCGCCGACGGCTGATGCAGGGTAGGGCTAAACATTTGAGACTCCTGCTCTTCCTCTATGCTGCTTATTGACAGCGAGTCGAGCTCCAGCGACGGTGGCTGGAGCAAAGAGGAAGGCCTGGGCGGGGGCAGCCAGACTCCATCTTCGATCCAGGACACCCTGTGAGGGGACTGAGGCACAGGGCTGCCATGGCGCTGCAGTTCAAATGTGTCATTTAAATTTCCAGTGGTGGAAGGAGTGGACGGAGGAAGGCTCCCTGTGCTTTCTCTGTGAGGGGGGCTGGAGACAGAATCTCTACTGGGCCTCCTGAGAACCACCCCTGAAGCAGCTGGTTTTGACGGGTTTATGGGGCAATGTTGTGAATCAGCTGACCTGACTCTGATTAAACCTGGACAAGGAAAACAGAGAATCAGAATCAGAATCAGAAATACTTTATTAATCCCAGAAGGGAAATTGCTTTTTGATACAGTTACAATGCTCAATAAAGTTAATAATAATAATAATAATGAACACCATGTTGGCAATTAAATCAACTGAACGTCTTAAAAATCACTTAATACATTATGGAGAACTACTTTTATCACAATCACAGAGTTTTAAGTGAAATTGTGTGTTTGGGTTTTCCTTTGTGGTTAAAGGGTCAGTTCTGACAAAATACAAAAAGACAGATTTCCCACTTTACCATAAGAGCTTCTGAGATTTCTGCATTGAAAAAATATGTTTAACTGAATAAATATAGTAATAAATATTGTTTGGGAAAGGCCCTCCTACCGACAGTCAGATAAGAAAATCTCAACATCGTATGCTTAATATGAAGCTGCAGCCTCCTGCACAGGTGGTGTGCAAAGGTTCAAAATTTTCCTACTAGCACCAGCTCTAGTTAACAAGTTATTTCTCGTTTGTTTAACTCGTACAAAAGAAAAATGAAAAAAATGACACGTTGTGGTTTTGTGGAAACTTCAGGAAGTGACAGCACCAAGAAACCCCCCATAAAAGTACAACATGCTGTTGTTACACTTTGATAATAAATAAATTCTCACCAGAACTCTCCATACTGGCAGCAGAGGGTTCCTGGTCCAACGAGATGGCTCGTTTACTTTGTAGCCCCGCGCCTGCCCATGTTCTGGTGGTGCTGAGGCGTTGCTGTTGTTTGCATTTGGATAGCTGTACGGAAGACGGCCTGTGGGTCAGCCAATCATCTCCATGTTCACGAAGGTAGAGGGGATTGATGATGCACAAGGCCCCGTTGGTGGAAGTCAGCTAAGGAAACACACAAACATACACAAACCGTGAATAAATAGGATGGTGTGAAAAACTGTACATCACAATGCAGGAGCAAACGTTTGAACTTGTTGCAAGCCTCTACTTTAAAGCAGTTTAAAGCAGTATCAGAGCTTTTTTTCTTGCTGACTGCTTCAGCTGAAAACAAAGTATGCAGGCCGAAAAAAACGGACAAAGGTGCTTAAAAGGGGAAACTGCAGAGTTGGTGAATCTCTGTGGGCTCATCACTACGAGCGACTCCTGCAGCTTTAAGAAAATATTTGCAAACAAAAGGAAATAAAGTTGTTTCCCTCTTGAGCACACATTCTTACACATAATCTTCATCTACCATTACATGCACTTTTACACGCACACACACAGAGAATATACCTGTATGGAGCACATTATGTTGCTTGTCTCCCTGTGGGTCATTTCATCAACCTGTTCGTCAGGCGGTGCGCAGAGCCAAGTCTCTGTATTAGAGAGATGTTACAAATGAGAAAGTTGTTGAAAATATCTTTGTGGTTGTGTATTTCCAACGTAGCTTCTGGGAGGAGATATGAGACAGAAAGTCACAGTGAGGGAAGAACTCACTTGGTTCAAGTTGAGAGAGACTATCTTTGTTCTTCTCGGTTACACTGTAGATCCAGCGAGGAATGGAAAGACAAACGGCCACCACATCCCTGACACAGCGAAGGAGACGACATGTAGAGAGATAAAATACATTTGTTAAACAGACTCGGAGTCAAGAGGTTTGGCCAAGCATTTTGGACAGAACAAAAACAGCGTGTTCTTACCTGGTCAGAGAATAGAAGAGCACGAGCTGAGCCAACTCAGAGAAAGAAAGACGAGACTCAGACAGCTGGAAGACTGACAGAGAAACAGAGAAAGAGGGGGCAGAATTAATAGTCATGTTATGTTGAAAAATTACATTCCTGGAAACGCAGCGAAAGCTGAAACCAGGAAGGTTAAAAGGGGACTTCTAAAGATTAGCCAGTGCATCAATTTAATTTTCACAGTACCTTCACTAGCCATAAAGTGTTATTTTCTGATAGCGTGTGGTTTCTAATGCTGAGAAGACTGGCTCAGGTCAGAGGGCTCTCTTCAGCCTGTGGTATCAGCTATACCACATGCAGTAGAGTAGTAATAGTAGCACTATATACTATATAGTATACGCCACTATAGGCGTGGATATAATTACTAACTAAAAGGGAGTTCACGGTTTAAAGAAGCAGTTTTTGCAGTTTGAAAGCAACCAGGGGCTGTGTATCTGATGACCCGCCCTCACCTGAAACAACTTTGCCAGGTCTGTACAAGTTCCACAGCCTAAAATGTGCCATTACTGGATTACCGCAACTATATCATCTGTCAGTTTCAGCAGACAAAATGATTTATAGAATAACCATTAAAAGTAACACGTAGTGACACACACACACACACACACACACAAATTGAAAGAGAAAGAAGTAGTTGTTTGCATGCAGATTGGTCCATACCTGTGCCAGTGCTTTTGATATTATAGTCAAGAACTGCTTCATTCTCTCCTCCAGCAGACACGCACAGCAGGCTGGGCTCAGACGTTGCAGAGTCCCGCACAACCAGGAAACTCTGGAGGGGGCCACACAGTGACTCATATCAGTATCTGAAGTGTTACGTAAGCTTGATGAGCAGGAAGACATTTTCTCTCACATGTTAAGCGACACAGCGTGGATCCAAGGCAACTAGGCAGCAAGGAGAAAAGTGTGCCTGACTGTTTCTCTGACTGGCCTGAAAGGATCATGAACACTGCTCATGATGACAGGTTGTAACTGAACTAAAAGTCACGTAAACAGGACATTTCCAAGTGCTGATAAGTGCTGCAGAGTGTATTTAAAACACAAACAGAAACATTAATTTGCATATGCATACATATATATACACATACATTCACAAGCTTTTTAAAATTGTCTTTATGATGTGCCTACATGACAGTTGCAGCTAATGTGATACAATTAAAAGCTATGAAAATAGCGTACGAGTAAGTGGACCTTGAGTAGAGATTGTTTTATCAAATTACTAAATCAAAGGTCAAAAATGAACTTTGATGTGTAGGACTGTGTCAGTTTCTCCAAATCTTATTCTCTGTCTAATTGGATGGAGAGCAGCTTTGAAGTATGACGTCTCTGAAGTAGAGTTTAAGTCAGAGCCACTCAACGACATCCAGAGACCTGCACTGAAGCCACCTCAGTGTTGTGTACTGAGAGAAAAGACTCTGTCTCTGGTTATGTGAACCAAAATTTTCTTTATGGTTTGCTCGAGTTCTGCTAAGCCTCACCCAACAACATCCAACATTTAGCTGTACTTTGTGATTAGCCCTAATTAGCAAGTGATAGCATACTAACATGCTAAACCAAGATGGTGAACATGGTAAACAGTATACCTGCTACACATCGGTATGTTTGCATTGTCATTGTGAGCCTATTATTGTTATAGCATACTGATGTTAGCATTTATGAGCACAAAGCACCGCTGTACAGCCTAACAGAGCCGCTAGCGGTAAAGTTGGATATCACTCTTGCATTCAGGCCAAATGTTTGTCTTGTTGCTCTCTGAATCTGACCCGTGCTACTGCCAAACTCCAACTGTCTCTGAATGAAAGTCATGGGCGGCCTCTCGAACATAAAGGCCTGACTAATTCAGCAGCTGAGTTGTCAATCTGTACTTGAATTTGTCATAGACTTGTCAATCATTAAAGACCCTTTTTCCTGTCATTTTCTTGCTATGAGTAATGAGGTGCTACATGAACACGCAGCCACAGAACTGTTTCGGTTATTTCACCCAAAAGGTTTGTGAAGTTTTGTTTTGTCTGAGAGCTCAGTTGGAAAAAGGTGATGTCATGTATTTCCATGTGTCAATCGTATGGAGCCAGATCTGTAACAGTTCCATTTTGCATCAAATTAGAAATCGGGCTTTAAAAACAAAACCTGAACCTGAACCATTTTTTACATTCTGATGTGTTTTTTTTAAAGACAATGTTCACTTTTTTTTTTTCATGTCACTCTTTTGAGTTTTTTGACGATGCCAGTTTTTCGGTTTCAACTCTTGTCTCTGTTTTGGCGTGGAGAGGAGGGTTTAAGGGGAGGCGGCACGGAGAGTGTGACTGACGTATAATCTGCACAGTAAGGAGAGAACGTCACTCTTCACTTTTCCTGAACCAGCCGTCCTCTCGTCCGCCCAGAAGCCTCTGGCATCACTGCAAACCTACAGCGATGTACTCCACGAGTTCACCATTAACTCCTGAACAGCAAGTCTGCTTCTCTCTTCCACTGAAGAAGAAATGTAACTGTCACTGATCTGGCTCCATACAATCAGGGCGTTGCAACATTTATAGTCAGATGACAGTCAGTGGGTTGCTTATGGTGCCAGGAAACTGCCTCTTAAATCTGATCAAACCACGCCAACATAGCCCTGATGACGCAGAGTTATATGGGAGTTTTTATAAAGTTAAGTGGTCTGAAGACCTTTTTACTACTATATTTATTTATAATATATTACGTTCTATTGTGCACAAGACATAAAAAAACATAAAACGTAATTTTAGCAGCCAAAATTGTAATACCAGTCTTTGCTTTTTTACACTGATAACTTTAAGTGCATAGATAATCTGTCTGTAGAGGCTATAGATCTGACCTCATTGCCTTCTTTGGAAGCAGTGAGTACAACAGAATAGGCAGTAACTTGAGACATAATTAACTTGAGCAAAACAAAGAAAACCAACGGCAAGTGCATTTAGAGGTGCTCTCAAACACCAGCGCACCATTGTAAGCACATACAGGAAGTGGCTTTAATGCTCAGTGTGTACAGAAATAGAGACGAGTTCACTGCAAGTCATCAAACTTTGAACACAGACACGCACACGTAGACACGCACACGCAGACATGCAGCACGGCATGTTACGGAGATGTTACACGAACAAGCATTCTGATTCATAAAGGCAACATTTAGTAACGTATGCATTTGATTCGCAGGAAGACTTAGCGGAAACCATTCAAGCAGAAATGACCTAATTCACTTTTTTGTTAAGCATTTCAATATGACAAAATCAGCTAACCTACAACCACCATGATGTACAGTGTTTCACAGGGAACCAATATTAAAAATGTATAGAAGTCTTAGCTTGTCTGTGAGTTTCTGTATTAAAAATCTAACATTTTTACCTTTCCGCATGACCAAATATCCACGCGTCAATGACTTGTTGCTGCCAGTAAAAGTTTTGCATTTGCAATCACACATAAATTCAAACAAAAATGCCCTTTCATATATTTTTCTGACCTACTCACATTCTCTCTGTCATGAATGCTTTGTAATGCCTTTTCCTTGATAGGCACAAGCTTTTAGTCAACACCACTTCTGCATTCAGCTTTTTGTTGTGTTAGAAAAAGGAACCACTTTCGCAGAGATGTGCACGTCAGTGTTCAGGCCAGCTAAGAATATCTCTGTTGTTACAGAAAATGTACGCATACAGATATCCGATAAGGGGATGAAGGGAACTGTGAGAGGAACCCAGAGAGAATCAGACAGAGGACATGCAGACAGGTGGCAGAAGTAGAGACTGGTGATCAGAAATTGAGCTTGAATCAAAAGAATTAGCAGGGAAATAACACCAAGTAAATGTACAATTCTATAAGTCCGCAAAGTTGAATGGAAATGTTTTCTTTCAGCCCTTGTTTGCTGTAAAATCTGTCAAATGGAGCTAGTGGACAAAGTCTGAGGCAACTGGCTCAGTTAGGATCTCTGCTGATTAGAAACTGGTAATGTAATAGATTTGGGACTTTTGGCAAAATCTGGGATTTATTGCATTGTGAGAAACATATAACCAGCATGGAGACTTCAGCTTGTTCCAAAAAAGAGAATTATTAATAAATGGAGGTTTATATCCCATTCACCGGCAGATTTATATCATAGATTTTTAAGTTTTAAGGGCAGAGTCTGTAAGCGCCAAGAATCTCTTCCTTCAATTATCTAAACAAGTGAAACGGCATTTGATGTAATTCACCATGCTGAAGACTTGACGTCACATTACATAATAAAGGTAAGACTCCCTGACTGATTGATATTTGCCGTGAGGAGGACAGCTTACCCCAGCAGGTGTTCCACAGATAGCAGCGTGGGCGCCCTCTCTATCCCAGGGTGCCCCGGGGCACCAGGCCTCCTGACAGCCCCTCAGCTGCTGCAGCAGCGACAGTCTCCTCCTGCTGCTCCTCCAGGGGATGGCTGTCGTCCCATTTATTGCACTGTGAACCGCCCTGTACGGCAACATATGGACACGTTTATGTGCATGGACCAGTGTCTGCACGCGTCCACATAAACAACAGGTCAGACTGTAAGTCACAGGTTGACAACAGGTACGCAACAAAATAGATATATGCTGCTGATGCCTTCATGCTCAAAAGTGAAACATTTTGATGGAAGTTTTGAGTTTCATGTGAGACTTGGATAATTTTTTTTAAAATCTGAAAATTCCATAGATGTTAAAAAAAAGATGTAAACACAAGCTTGTTGATGGCATGAAAACAGTTGATACTTACATGTGTTGGTCTGGCTCAGTTAGCTTGTGTCTTCTTTTACACTGTTAGCACATTTGTCCGCATGTTGCAATCTTCTCTCTCTTTTCTGCACGGCGCAAAATGTTGCTTAAGAGCTCAAAGTACCAAACGGGTCAAAGAGGAAGCTCACATGCTCCTCAGAAATACATCCTCAAGAGGTTTCTTGGTGATGTGCAGAATAATTTGTATTTTAAAATTCAGGGAACTGTCGTACGGCTGCCACGTTCGCCGCCTTCTTCTTCTTCTTCCTTCTGTCACCTGCACATGCCTTTAATGCACTCTCAATTTTCGTGTGAAACTCCTCAGCTTATCTTTCACCAAGGCACTGTGTTCGCCCTCCCCTCTACTCCCCTCAAGTCTGCATGTGGTTAACCCAGCTCTGCGAACAGTGAAAAGTCACTGCGCGTTCTCTAAAGAGCTTCATGTGCCTATTTCTTTCCCTCTGCAGCACCTTAAAGCTTTGTCTTCTGCTCAGAAACTTCAAAGTTGCCCTTAAAATGCTTCACCACAACGCTGAGATTATTTGTGTTTATAAGTGTTACAGATCTTATCCTGAAACTGGGGAACGAATGCACACACAGATGCATACACTCAGCTTTGAATCCATCAGTTAGAGATATTGATATACAGAAACATGAGTTTAAGGAGACAGAACAGAAGCTTGTGTTCTTGACTGTACAGAGAGTTTTGCATGCACGTTGGTTTGCTGGCTATCTATCAGTCCTGCATCTCACGGAAACTGCAGCTAGAGGTGTTGATTGGTCAACATTTCCGTGGCAAGAAGACTTCCGTTTACATGAAGCGCTGTCACACTTTCTGTTTAAACCATTTCTTGCCAACACCAAGTTCTGCACAATGGCAATGACCAATATGGCTAGCATTACATTTAGGCATTTAGCAGACGCTAGCACCAAGGAAGCCAAAAAAAGCACACATGTTCGCCGGCAGAACGATCACTTTTGTCCTGTCAAATTGCAAAGCAATAGCTAAAACTTCTATCATAGATCTTGATCCATGCTTTTTTTTGTTTTGTTGTTATTTTGCAAGAAAATTCTTAACAAGTGTAGGAGCTAAAGACCAGAACACTTTGGTCACTTAGATTTTAAGCACGCTTGCTAGCAGCATGGCTCTATAGACAGCAATGTTCAGTCAGTCAGTCGGTCTGTTCAGCAATATTTAAATCAAAACATGCAGTTTTGGGGCTGTTTGCTTGTTTCCAGACTGCTGTCAATCAAACGTAATGAAGCCACACCCTCACATTCCTGATATGTTTTACTATTATTGTGGCTTATTTAATCATGAATATTTAATGTTATAGAGAAATATTTAAGATTTGGAACCAAGCAGGGCCTCTAAAACATACAGTACACCCAGTTATTTATTACATGTTATGACATAGTTACTATATTCAATAAATCTTCAGATTTGCTACTTATTAACGGCTGAAAACAACCTCTGAGTTGAATCAACTCTGTCTCAACAAAAGAACATTATCAGCTTTACAAAGGTCAAATTTATTGCAGGATCGGTTGTATTGGTTTCCATTATTTTGTACAGATAGAAATGTCATTGTGTCCACCTACATTATTTTTAATTTCATAATGTAACACTTGGAACACAAATTGCTTCCTATGAAACAACATCTTGTATCTCATAACTTATTTAAGCAAGTTTATTAGTCTGTTTATCCTTCTCGTGTCTGTGCAGCAATTTATCCCCAGAGACTAAAAAGCTAAATAAACGATGGACTTACTTCTAAGTAGAGAGCAAAATTATTGTTATTTTGTGCATCATGTGCAGTTTGTTGCTCCATAAACATGTGAGAATGTTACAGAAATCAAATGAAACAGGAGCAGAAGGTTAACGCTGCTAATTTAAAACATTTTAAAAGTTCCACATGAGCAAGTTATATTTACAACGACCAGGAAGTACTTTTAAGAAGTCACTGATCAATCAGGCCAAATGGTTTTGGCTTTGTGGAAAAGATGACAGATAAAATACAAACTAGCCTGGTTATCAATTGAGGAAGTTAAAACTAAAATCTGATACTTAAAGAAGTGAAGAGAGTTCAAGTGGCTTGGCCCAAATCATTTGTGAGTAATAGTTGGTTTGGAGACAATATTGAGGCTGGTGCTATAATGCAGCGAAGTCGGGGTGCAGGAAATTTTAACCGCCTTCCACACTCTGTGAGATGAGTTGATGCTATGTAGATATACTTCCACCATCTATTGCAGTAAACTCTTCCCATACATAGAGTTAACTGCCTCAGAAAGAAGTACACAGCCCGAGACAAATGTGAGATAATGTAAAACAAAAAGAAAAAAGGGAAGTTTAGAGCAAGATTAAAGTCAGTAAAGTGCAAAAAGCTGATTAAACAGGAGCAGAAAACACAGGGATGAAAGTCAGATGTGCACCGAGCTTGTTCAGAATAATTAAACGACCGCAGATGGAAAATGAGACACCCGTCGAAGCTTCACTTCCAAACATAGGCCTTGTTATCATAATTTCCCTTTAAGGGCCAACTCCAAACTGTGACATCACTACAGCACCTCTATTCTGAACAAGGCGAGCTTTTTAAAATCAGTTACTCCTCTGTTTTGGGTTCTGGTGCCAGTGATGCAGAGCTCGCCTGGGCTGCAGCTCCTTTGCTCTCGCTGGCCTTCTCTTTCTTGTCCTGACTGTCAATCCTGGCATGCTCCTGCTTCACCAATTCTTCCAGCTCCACCTGGAGAGAAGTAAAAAAAAAACAAGGGACTTAGAATGACAGGAATGAAAATGAGCACCAGCCACATGCTGGTAAAACACTGTATGAAAGTGGCTGGTAGGTGTTTTTTTAAACACAACCCTGAATGTGACATGCAGACACGAAGGACAGACTGGTGAACACAACTCGGACTGTAAGAAAACAATAGGTCCTTCCACAGTGCAGACTTGGGACCCCAACATCACACAGGAAAATACTCTCACATTTCAAAAGCTCTCACCTTTTTTTTTCGCTTCCGCTGCAGCTCTACACTGGCAAGACTTTGTGACAACTGCAGGTACACCTTATATAAAATGTCTGTACTGTATTTTTAGCCATATCAGTGTGGCTCCATACAGATATTTCTAGGTGCGTTCTACTGATATGTCAATATCTTAAAACTAGACCGAAATATCATTGCTTTAAAGGCTTACTGGTTTGTTTCTGAGAGATGGATGTGAGGATGGACACAACTCTCATGTTTGTATGCCAAATATGCCACTAGAGCCAGCAGGTGGCTAGCTTAGCTTAGCATAAACACTGGAAACAGGGGGAAACAGCTAGCCTGGCTCTCTCTGGAAGTACCTTTCACCATCTCTTAAGCTGGTTTTATTGGTTGGTGTTTAATTCGTACACCAACAGTAATGTAAAAACATTTTGTGGTTACGTGATGGAGCATGCCAGCCAGGTTGTCTGGCAACCTCACAATGACAACAAGACCCCAGGAACTCCAGACTCTACGCCCAGCTGTTGTTCACCAAGAAATAGTTTTGACACTTAGTGTAAAGTGTGTTTTTTACACAGATTAGAAAAACTACATACACTGTGTGAATTAGGGAACTTTGGTAGGTTGATAATGTTGAACTATTCCCTCAACCCTACATGGAGATCACAATACTGAGTGGCTGACATCTGAGCAATCTATTTGTTTTAATTAATACAGTGTAGTTTACAGGAAAAGCCGTTCCCCTGGAAAGAGAATGCATTCTTAAGATGATTCGTTAGTATGTTAATTAAAATGCCAAGACTTCTCATGTGTTTATACTGTATGGGAAGAGTCAAATAAGAAAATATTAAGTGAAGCTTTAATAATGCTGAATCACAAAGAAAATTCAGTCTGTGTTGCAGGATATGCTGAGAGCTTAAATTAACAAACCATATACTAGAATAAAATGAAATGAGAGGAAATAACTACAAACACAACAGTAACATACCATCGAAAATGAGAGGATGTTAACTTTTAATGAACCCTATCTACCTACTAACTGAAGTGATTGCAGTATTTAATGCAATACGGTCCGAGGCTATTTATCCTCAGAATCATGTATGAACAGGATGTATGAAAGAAGATTGTGAAAGTTACCTTCCATCCCAACAGGTCAGCTAGAGCCAAACAGCCGTCATCACATTTACTGATGTGAGCCACATCTCTGGAGAGAAGAAAAAAAGGCCACTGCATAAGGACCCGGACATGACTCCATACTACTTCTTCCAGTATGTCCAGTATTGATGCACATACTGACAATACCGACACATACACCATTTAAGTTTTTCATCTTTAACATCTATTAAAATGTTGAAAAGCCAGTCACATGCATGTTGCTAAAGACAGCTGTTTAAACATGTGATACATAACTTTTCCAATATGCTTCATCACGTTACCATGAAACTGTTGGACTGCAGCGTAACTTTCGTTATATTAAGTTGAATGATAACTACAGCAGAAATGTAGTGAAGCACAAGTTATTTCACTGACTGATCATTATGGACAATGCTCTGGCATCCCCTGGTGGTGCAGTGGTGAACTGCATGATGTCGCTTTAAACTGACAAAATACATGGACACTTTGTTATAAAATAAAATGTCAGTGATTATTGATCATTTTGGCCCAGTCTATCCATTTTTAAAACATGTCATCATCCCGGAAAATCTATTTCCCCGCAATCTGACCCAGTGTTATTGGCTAATATCTTGTACTGGATATATATGTTGCAATGGGAAGATAAAGGAAATGACCAAAAAAACAGTTGGAGTAAAACAGTTAGAGACAAGAAGTAGCAGCGCCTCTGTATCACCTGTACGCCTTTTCTGAGTCAAAGTCCATCCCTCTTCCGAACCCCAGCAACCCGAACACGGGATCGGCCTGCACAGAGAGACACAAACAAACAATGCTGCACAGAAGATCCAAGAAATACATCAATGACAGAAAAAAAGAGAAAAAAAGGATAAAGGCAGAAAAGGGTGGATGGAGGGGTGAAGGCTCACCTGCCCTGCCTTCTCCATGTTAATGAGCAGTCTCGGGCAACTCTTTGAAACCCTAAATGACAAAGAAACACAGGAGAGAACAATGACTTCAACAATATTATAGTTATTCATCTGAAATTCCAGAGCAGTACAATTCACGATAAGTTCCAAAATGTGGCTGAGTGAGCCCCCAGCATCTTCCTCACAGACACAAAGACTCAAGCCTGAATCTTTCATAATGCAGCCAGCCTCACTGGCTGCAGGATCCTGCCACATTATTTCTGCAGCAGTGTCTGTGGTCAGCAGTAGATTTAAGGAATATGAAACGTGATGTGCAGTACCTGCTGACTAGACCTGCAAATGGTTGCACCTGCAGAGACGTCCCCATGATGATGAGAAGATCGCAGCGAGGAAAGTCCTGAAGAGAAAAGACGACGTGAAAAGAGTTTATTTCTGCAGAGGAGTTTCATCACATTCTCTTCAATCTGCAAAACTCCACCATGTGCTCACCATCTCCATTGAAGTAAAGAACCGGACAGGTAGACTCTCTCCAAAGAAGACGATATCTGGATGATGAAAAGCAGAGCTACAAAGAGATACTGAGGTACGTTGCCACACAATTACCTAGTAACTAAGTAAAGAAAGATGAGATGAAATGGTTTGCAGAAAGGTGGGTAGGTCTTTCAGGAAGAGGAATGAATAAGAAAATGACACGGGACAAGTAGGAACTAAACTAAAATGAACAATACAAAAATAAAAATGACAGAGAGACAAAGATGCACTGACCTGGCTTGACCAAACTGCTGCACTTGTCACATCGGGGAATGTCATCAGAAAAGATTTTATCTACAAGGCGGAGGGAGGAGATTATAGTCCCAAGTGGCTGGAATCACATAATTAAAAAAATTGGCTGAAAGCAAAAGACACCTTTCATCCAGTCCAGGTTGTACTCCTTGCAGCAACTGAAGCTGACACAGTGTGACGCGTAGAACGTCCCATGAGCTTCAATTAGATCCTCTCCCTCGAGCCCGGCCAAACGCTCCAGGGTGTCAATATTCTGAATAAACACACACATATTAATTTCAGTACAAAAATAGAAAGATTCTATGTGTCGCATGTGAAGCGGAGACTCTAGCTGTGGGGGTTTCTCTACCTGTGTGTAGCAGCGTCTCAGGAGCCCCTTGTCTTTCAGCAGCTTCATGAAGTAGTGACAGACTGTCGGCTAAACACCAATAAAAGTCAACCACAGTGATTACATTTTGTATGTATTTTGAATTAATATGAGGCCTACAAAGCAACAAGAAAGTGTTTTGTACCTTAAACTGTCCTGGGTAAAGCTCTCTGGCCAGGGTGAAGAAAGGTTCTGGATGTTTCTGAGATAGTAGACGGAGAAAATGAAATAAAACATGTTATTGTAGTGCTGGACAGGAGCAAGGACTGCTTCAAATCACAAAACAGGATAGCTTTCAGACGACTGTAGTGCATACAGTTAGCCATAGTTTGACTTCTCGGTTATTCTAATGTTATATAATAATTAATAATCAAGGATTTTTTATGCTTCTGAGAAAGCTGTTAGTGGGTCATTCTTCAAACTTCAAACAAAGCAATTGTTCACGTACCTTAAAGTAATCTATCTGGAAGATGGCCTCTGGGTAAGGTAGGTGATATTTTTGCAAGTTTGCATACAGGCCAGTTCCCGGTGAGCGGAAATCAGGGATCCCAGCCGCTGTGGATGGAGAATT
>JAVQJL010069002.1:0-18272 GCA_036024295.1 Nannoperca obscura
ACAAAACTAAATACATCGATCGCTCCCAACTATATCAATACCCTGGGGCTGGGGGGGGGGGGGGGGGGCCCCCCACGAGGCAATGTGGTTTAAATGTAAAGTTTGATTCTCATGTCAAACAACAGCTAAAATGTACAGTAAACAGTCTCTTCTCCTCACTTCCTGTGTAGAGTAATATAGGCTTTAAAAACAGTTATTGTGCTTGTTTGTCCATTTTTTGAACGGGGTAAAACAATATTTGTGAAAACAGCACCTGCATGTGAAGAAACAAGTTTCTCAGTAATCTGCTCATCTCAGTGTCTTTAAAAAAGTTATTGTACTTTCTTTGAACATGGAGGAGATGAACACCTTTTGGTTTGCTTTTCACTGGTTAGCCTGCAGCCCTATCAAGAAGAAATCGAAAAAATTAAAGATTTGGCTGAAAGCAAATCACTCTGTGGGTTGAAGGTAATGACTCACAAGCCCGTCTGAGAATAATGTTTTGAATCCGAGAGATAGCAAGGGACGGAACACTGAGCAGAGGGAGTCATTTCTCTGCAGACAGCATTTGCTTTTCTAAGAGTTAGCGGCTTCACAATAACTCACCTACAGTTATATAGTCAAAAGGAGAACAAGACACACACACACAAACACACACACACACACACACACACCATTCAGGAAGCTAGACAACTAGCAGACTGCTGATTGATTTCTGAGGGCAAGAACAGAAGCACCTGAACATTAGTGAAGAATAAGGGGTGGAGCCCAAACAGAGGGGCTTTTTACAAGCCCAGCATGACTGACAATAACACCAGGGAGTCGTGTGTGTGTGTGTGAGACAGATACAGAGACAGAGGGGGAATCTGGAGGAGTGTGTTTGTGTGTAAGTATGTGTGCATTTTTGCAGGCAGTGTGTGTGTGTGTATGTTGCGGGGGAGAGGAGGAGGCGCTCATCATTCCCATCAGTCCAGCTGTGCCTCTTTTTATCCGCACTTCCGAAGGCTTGCTTTTTCACGCCCCCCCCAACCCTATGCACACACACACACACACACACACACACACACACACACACACTCTTCCCCACGAGTGCACTTGACAGAATCTTGGTTTACCGCTGTACATCAAAGGCAGAGTGAGGAGAAACAATCTTGTTGAAGGGAGGAAGAAGAGGAGGACCCCATCCTCTTCCTCCTGCCTCCATCTCACAGCACCCCCCGCTGGCCTCTTTTGTTGTGTCACTTTTTCTTTTCCCCCCTCCCTCCTTCGCTCTTTTTCCCCCACCTTTCCTATTCATTTAGGAGAGTGTAAAAAAAAAGATTGCCAAATTCATAAAGAGTCCCCGCTCTGCTCAGGGGTCCAGTGTGGGGCTGTGAAGGTGGTGGTGGTGGTGAGGGGGAGGGAGAAAAGAAGGGATAGTGTGAGGGAATAATACCTTTATAAAGGAATGAGGAAGGAAATTGAAAATGTGCAGGCCATGTGATTGACTGTAAGCTAAAGGTAGCTTGTCCTTGAAGTGTAAAGTTTGTGGCAACAGTGTGTCAGAATCTTTCTACTGTAAAAGTACGTATGTCGCACAGCTCTTCCCCCGTTCACCATGTTTTATTCACCAAGCGTTTATCGGCTATCTTCTTTTTCCTGTTCCCTAATTTTTGTACAGTTCAGACTATTTATGGGAGCATTTAGCAAGATCAGTGGTGAAAAAGTTGTGTGGAACACTGCACACTTCTAACCCTCACCCCCAAGTAAGCACATAGTGTACACAGTGTACTACATGGAAGTGGACTAACGGAAGTATTCAAATTGAGACACAGCAGTTGTTTGTAGTAGAGGCCAAAGCATGTACATTAATTTTTGCTAGCAATTCTAAAATGTAATGTGTCCAATTTAATGCAAAAATTTTAATCGTGTGATGCTACACCCATCAGTGATGATGTAAAATCGTGATGATTCATAATGGTCTGAAATCTCCACTTACTGTTCTCTATAGAGTAAACTACTGAGTGTCTGCCATAGGGAACAAAATGACAGTAAATGGGGTCCTGATTTCACAGCCTTTAACATGTCATAGGAGGATAAGCACAGGTGGAACTAATAATCTTAATGATAGTGCTGTTCCATTAAAGTGTCCCAGGAAAAAATGCTCATGGGGCAGCATGCTCATTGCCAAAGCCCTGGATCTGCAACACGTTAAAATGCTTACTCTGAACAAGGCCTATTGGACGCACCGATTTCACTGGATTCTGACTCAGTCAAACAGGCGTCAGACAAGTCAGACCGTTGTTTTATTTATGATATAAAGCTGTATGAGACATTCCTCACAATAAACCATGTCAGATTTTGGAAAGGTCTGTGTGGCAGTGATGCAGAACAACAACACAACTTGGTCCTAAGTTGTTTGAACAGTTTTGCCAGCAGTGACTAAAATGTGTTTACTGTAAAAGAGCTAAACTGAGCTCCTCTGGAAACAATTAGTTGAGCTCATAGAACACGTGCTAGTAGACAGGACTCATTTTTGATCTTTGGAGATGAAAAACTGATGATTTCCCATTAATGACTGAGTCAAACCGGCTGTTCCAAATAATGAATTACTGTAAGCGAGGGAGTCTGTTCAGGATGTTTGCAGCGTGTAGGAGATATTCAAAATAGTGGTTTTCTATTCTAGCAGCACCTTTTTACACGGGGCGTTTATGTGAAATATGGGTAAGAACCATGAACTTTGTCTTAAAAAAAAAAAGAAAAAAAGACAAGCCTGTAAATCATGTGGTCTCCAGTCACTGTCACTCAACAACTCGTGCAAATCACCTGTGGTGTTTGTCTTTGCATCACTGGAGGAAACCTCTTCAAAAGATCTCTGGTTTGGTTTCTCTGCAGCATGCTCTCCTGTCTGCTGCTCTGAGAGAACGAGACCAGTGTTACTGAAAAAGAATCAGAGAGAGAAAAGAGAGGCTCTCAGCATCCCGACATCAATGAACTAAAATAATCCGTAAATAAATTAGAAATATCACATCAAAACTTTTCATTCCAAAAGGAATATTATGGGAATCACACACAAATGTCACATATGATGCTGTTATTAATTTATTATTGAGTGGAAGCTACCCACACAGGAATATTATTGTTATGATTCCATAACACACAAGGTTGCTATAATCCTCTAAGTCTGTTTGTTTAATAGGAAACAAATATTGTAGTGATTTTTTTAAGAGGAAAGAGAGAAAGCAAGAAAGGGAAACAGAAAGAGATGAAGATGGGTTACGATAACATCAGAACACAGTTCCTTTATCTGTTGGTAAGTCTGGTTGCAGAGCAGAATGACTGGAAACCTCTGTGATACTGCACGGATGAAACCACATCACACACGCGCACACACACGCACACACGCAAACACACACACACAAACGCTGGTGTCTCAATGATGTGGTGGAGCAGAGGGTACACGTTCTTCACAGAGCATTCACAAACACGCTGCTGCAGTATACCTTGTTGCACATGTAGTTCTCTTGACAGTAGATGTGGAAAGGAGTGAGCACATGTGGGCCCATGTGAGCTGAGATTGTGCTGATACCACACCACATACAAAACCACACATACAAATGCAGGCGTACTTCCTGTACCTGTACTGGCAAATGTGGGGCAGAGACAACTTAAAATAAGTGCTAGTGTATGTTTACGTGCAGATTGTGGAGTGTGTGAATTATACACTAACAATCTGGGGGATCAATTAAAAGGAACCCAGTACGCCGCAGGCGAGTACTTCAGTGAACTGAAGCCTTACAGTCCTTACAGTATCTTTCTTGTTTAACGTAATATCTGCAGTCTGTAGACGTTGACAAATCATATTCATTACTACACCAGCTCATGGGACGTGTACCACACAACAACTTTTGTAGTCAGGGGTCACAGACAAAGGATTCTAGAACAAATCTGCCAGCAAGTCAGACCCATCTACACAACAACAACAACAACAATAAACACCCATAATTTCTGCTAAAACCCAGACTCACACAATCCCCCCAGTAATGCAATCCATGTGTTTACATCACCATCAATGTCTGTGCATGTGTCTATATCCATTTTTCTGCCTCACTGTGTTTGGTTAGGTGTGCATGATGTGTCTGTGCTTGTGTCTGGGCAATGCACACATCTTCTATAGGCCAGTGTGTGGGAGCATGCTGTCAGTCAGACAGTGTACTGGTTCAGTGTGGGCAAACAGAGCCAGGCAGATGAATGAGAAACAGGTGCTCACCCATCAAGTTGCCCTTTGCTCCCTGTGAAAACACAGCAGTCACTAAGCCTCTGGTGCATCGCAGCCCCTGGTAGGTTGGATGGTTAAATAGGACATTATTGTGAATGAGGACAGTCTGTACTGAGCCAGAGCTGAGCTGAGGTGACTCATTCATGGACTGTACAAATGAGACGTGAGATGCTCTGAAGCACAAAGCTGTGACATAGGTGGGACACAGCAAGGGACTTCTGGGTTTAAGCCCAAGATGGATAATTATCACTGCTTAAAATGAGCACTCTATTGACTTAGTATTGTACTTCTACACATCAATTAAAATGTCCCCGGTTTTTAACCCTTTCTGTTTTGTTCTGTTTACATTTGAAATCTAAATGCCTATCCAAGATTACATCATCAGGGGTTAGTTTCTCAGACTTTAAAACACTCCCTCCAGAGCAACAGAAGACATTATACAATAGTTTTCACAGGCTGAGTAGCCCTTCTCAGGATGAGTAAACTGATCTTAAAGTGTGAAACAGTGAAATGCTCGGACAGTTTCTGTTGAAGGAGAACACGATGATCCTGAATCAGGGCTATTCAAAGGTAGTGTAGATTTTTTAACCTGAATTCAAAGTTAATCAAAAGTCTGGTATAGTCTGAGGTTAAAGGCATAGTCCCTATCTGGGAACTGTTTCACTGAGTTTTCCACAAGTATTTGTTTTGGAAGGCTTTCTGCTAAACCCTCTGCTATGTTCACTGGTCGCTACCTTTGTGTGTCTGCTTTTTGGTGCTAGGCAGGTAGTATACAGTCATTCTTTAGGGTTTTGTTTGCTAAAAACAGCTGCCATGGTCAGCTGAAAACAACACTGATGAGAGTGATGAATCTCCAACCAAAACAAGCAGAAGCAAAGTTGCAGGTTGGGTGTAAAACCAACTGCAGAGTCGAGTGATAGTTCTCTGTGAGCTCAGCACTATCCGTTTTGCATACAAACAGTTTGATCCATTTTCAATATAAAAAAATGTATTTTAGCATCTTTAAGGAAAAACACATGACTGGGCACAGTGCCACTACTGAAGTGGGAGTAGTGAGAGAATCAATGTGTGACATCAGAGCACCATCATGAAGTCAAAAATACAAATTGTGATGTATGGTCGTCTGCAGGAAACACAGGTGCATACTGTTCAGTCACATGTTCATGCAAAGTGGCAAAAAACATTGTGTACCAAGTTCTTCCTATTAGCAAAGACACATGCAAAAAACAGATTTATACAAACAAGAATGGACGATACACTCTAAATCACACTTGCAAACTTAAATAGAGGCATAAAAATTAATTAAAAGAAAAACATAAATGTCGTCTGTGAAGCGTGTTCAAATGTATGTCTGACTGCATGTGATTGTGTGTGTCTATCAGACAGCTGGTGTGCTAATCATTGCCTCTCATCTCCCTCACATCAGCACACTCAGCCTGTGTACCTGTCTGCTCTCTTGCGTACATTGTGGTTTCTCAACCAGCACTGCAATATGCTCACAGCGACAGATAAGAGCTGTTTATCTCACCACGGTGGCTTCCTCTTCAGCATACAAACACACTCCGTCTCTCCCTCCCTGCCTCTTTTTCACTTCTTTCTTCTTGTGTTGATGCAACCGTAAATGCTGCAACCCAAATGTGTCATGTTGAGCTGTTTCCCTTCTTTCTATAAGTCTTGTGCTAACCCTTCCTGCCTGAGCATAGATTAAGACGTGCAAAAGGCTGATGGTGTTTGCAATGATGTGCACCCACACCCAAGTGCTACAAGCATCTGCAGGCCTTCGCACACAGACACAGACGTGCGCACTGACAGAACCTTACAAACTCCATGAAACAAACAGACACAAAGAGAGAGATGCATGTCAGGAATCCTGTTACAAAACCACCCCGCATCACTCTGACATGGGAAAATCAACACCAGAATTCAATCTTGCAAGAAAAGCTAAAGCCACAGGCTGATGATTGACAGCCTTCTCCCTTTCCTCCCAAGTACTCATTCCAGTTCCTCATTGACACACATACCTGCAGCACAAAACTGTCTGTCAGCTCTAGTACAACCTGCATACTGGTTCATTTTTGCAGTTGAAGTTGTTGCTCTGCAGATCAGACTAGATTTCTGTGTAGATTAAAGATGATGAGGTTAGTCTTAAGTGCTGCACTAAGTAGTTCCCGAATAACTCAGAATTCAGGACTACATACCTTACTAGAGAACAGACTGGTAAATACTATATTAGTGAACCATTAATCAACCACACTATCTTCTGTAAATGTTGGCACAGAGGGAGGTGGCCTTTTCTGAGGCTACGTAGACATCTGGAATGCCCCATAATGCACCAGTGTGATCTTAATGAAATCACACAATCCCTTGAAATTGGGGCAAGGGAGACCTAGTAGAAATGTAAGGGATCAGCAACTCACTGATATATGGTGGAGCCAAATTGTGTAGCGCTTAAAAGTAACTGTTAGCTGTTGGAAAGAAAATCAGTGGTAGGATTAGCAATATTTCTTAATTGAAAACAATAGGAATGAATAATGTAAGCTTTTACTCACATTTTAACTAGGAATTTAAATAAATTACCCTAGGAAATGCTGTTGTAAAATGTCTAAGGTCTGATTAGAGGTGGAGAGGAAAACTTTTTTGTCAAGATTTAACTGTCGAAAAAAGAGACAACTAGACACTAATCTTAAGGAAATGTTGTAATATTTGAAAGTTTTCCAGGCTTCACAAATACATACACTGTACATCATCTATATAGCAATGATAGGAGACACAGCCAAATGGATAATGTGCACAATTGGAGCATGTTAAGGGAGAATAACACAGGCCCCAGGATTGAGCCTTGAGGAACTTCACAGGTCAGAGCAGCACAATCAGCACTGGATACTAAAGAACTGGCGATTAGATAAATAGGAAACCATATAACCCAAGTTATACCAAATATACCAGCCCAACTCCTCAATCTAATAATCTATAACGAAAGCAGAACTAAGATGCAGCTTTCACCATGAACAGATTTAAAGAGGTGTCAAGGAGATGTCTCTACGCTGTTCCTCTGATGAAAACCAGACTAGAAGTCAAAAAATGTTTCTTGCTAACTATCTTTTAAGATTTGAAAAAATAAAAGGCAAGTTTGAGATGTGTCTGTAGTCCTGTTTCTGTAGTTAAAGACAACAGTGTTTCCCATTCATGAACTAATGTATGGCGGCCCGCCATAGATTAATTTGTTCCGCCATAGTCTCATAATGAACTGAATCTCTCACTCTACATTAAACTAGACAAACAGCACTAACCGGTGAGCCGTTAGTTCATATGAGCCATTTACTGTCTGTAAAACTAATACGTAAAGTTGTAAAACATGTGGATGGTCTCGCCTTTTGCATGGCGCATTGCTTATTCCACTTCAATTCTCAATCAATTCTCATCCGCCATCTTTGTTGGTGACTAGAGTCTAGTGTGTCCTTTAGACTCTAGTGACCTTTACCTTTACTTTAGTGACTAAAGTGTAAAGGTCACATTTATATATTGGACACTGCTATTGGCTCCAGTGGATGCAGTTACAACCAATCGGAGTGCCACGATTCATTTTTCTGTTTCTTGCTAGTAGTCAACATTAAAACATTGTTAATGTTAGCTACGCTAACTTAGAGCTCAAAGCTAACGTTTAGTAACACATCGTTATAACAAAGTTAATGAAATTACCCTAACACTAAACAGTCCATGGCGATCAAGTGTAACGTTAAAGTAAACAACATGTTAATGAAAAGCGCTCATCTTCACTCGTAATTCCCATTGAAAAAATAACCAGGCGAATCAACACAACAGCAACATTAGCCACGTCTTAGACAACAACACGGAACACTAACCAGCAACACAATCACCCATTTATTGTTATTTGAGGCCGAGGAGTCGCACTCAGTGTTACATGTTCACCACATCTAGCTGACCCTAACTTAGCTGCCATCAGTCATCATACATCATACATATTAACATCACTTGTTGTCAGACTGTCTCGTGCCTTTACACACTTTCCCTTTCAGTAAAGTAAATAAAAAAGAAGCCATGTTTTGATCAGGTAAAGTTATCCAGTCGGAAAAAGGACATTTTAACTACAAGCAGTTCAGGTCCAGCTTGCAGTTTTGCAGAACTTCTCCTCATTATCATCGTGAATAACGTCCGTAACATTACCACTGTGACAATGAAAGACAAGTTCATCTGGAGTTCTGCTGGAGGCACTAAGGTTACAGCACAAAGAAAACCTTTCAAAACTAAACTAAACAACAAAACTCCTCATTTACAGTTAGCAAGGCTCTCCAACCTCTGTGTGTGAGAGAGAAAAATATATATTTTCCCTATGTACAATTTATCACATTAATAAATATATTGCAGTATGTTTTTCTCGTGTTTCTGATTGTAATTGCCTGCCAGCATAAGCCACAATACAGAATCTATTTAGGATTTCTACATTAAAGATATAAAGAGACATATATTAGCCATCTTACATATTAAGTTCAGGGAAAATTAAATAATAAGTACACAATTGTGAGATCATCTTTATGAGGACTAACAAGACTGATAAAAGCATTTTAACTTCCAGTTTCTAGGCACACTGCAAACTCCCTAACATTTCTGTAATTGAGTTTTATGATGGAGTCAGGAGAGAATACTTATTATTTTGCTGATAAACGTCCTTCTGTTACTCACAGAGCAATGTGTGTTTCCATTTTGATTTGATTTAAGTGAAATAAACCTTTAAGAAAGTCCTGCATCACAGAGTGCTGAGAGGAGACAGGGGGAGCATTCAGGAGGGGGGAAGGAGAAGGAGAAAAGGACAGCAAAATGAAGAAAAAAGTTGGAGATGGAGGGCTGGGGTGGAGAGAGAAAGTGGGGTACAAGGATAGTGCGAGTGATGGCGTGAGAGAGCACCTGTCCCGCTGGAATCAGGTCCGCTTGTAGATAACCAGAGTTGGCAGCACCTCAGCTTGACCTTATCCCCCTTACGCTGCCGCTACCCTCTGATCCCATTAGGGGCCAAGCACCATGGCAAGACACCCCTCCACCCTCCCCACACACACACACACTTTCACCACTACCGCCTACCCTCCCTTGTTGCCCCCTCTCGTATCCTGTCCCCCCATCTTGGGCTGGGCTGGTCCTTATGGGGGCCCAGGACAAACATCAGGCCTGTGGAACAAAAAGGCAGCTAATGTGGGCAGACAGCACAGACAATTAGAACCAGCACATGCCGTATGTGAGTGTGCACGGGCCTGAGAAAGAACGCATGAACACACAATCATGCAAACATTGCAGAACAAGGCATGTTTTCTTGAAACGAAAGTATCTGTTCTTAGTAAGACCCTGGCCTCTTATTGTTCCTGCTCACTTGCTCTTCATTGGCTACTGTACCTGACCAGACCTCATACACGTGTGCACAGACTGACACAGGCAGTCTCAACTATGCATGCACAAGCAGAAATGTCAAGGAGGTCAGTAACCCACATCAGAGGTTAAGTGCTCATCAGGACCCACATTTTAAGTTGGCCACACTATTACAACCTAGATGTAGGTAGTTCATAATGGCCCTGTCCTACAATGAGTATACCAGGCCAAGATCAGTGATATTATGAACAGCCAGGCACGCTGTGATGACTCAAAAGGTCAAGCCAGAGCACGTACAGTAGATTCAGCAAGTGTTCTTCTAACACTAGGACCATGAAGGGATAGCACAATACTCTTTGACTTGAATTTCTCCTTCTTTGCAACATTTTCAGGGTTTTCCAAAACTCTAACCTAATTGGGTGATTATTTAAGACTGAGAGGGGTAAGTGGAGGTCACACAAAACCTTAAACACTTATTTAAACAATGTGTATGACCTTGTCTGATTCAAAGACAGCCTCACTGCAATTTCAGCATCCCTTTTATAAAACACAGACATATACAGCATATCTCCTACTTGCATCCCGGAGCTCCGCTCTGCTTTAGCTAGAACAAAAGAAAAACTCCAGCCTGTGCATTTGTGGTTGTATATACAAGCAGTGCATGTACACATTATGCTAAAGTTAGGATCTGTCTGAGTGCTTGGCACAGTCAAAGCTCTATAACCATAGACTCAAATACATTCAGCCACACACATCCACGCACGCGCATGCAGTGTAATCCCATCCTACAGCATTGAAGGGAGAAGAGACAACAATGAAACGAAGAAGGGTGGTGGTGATCTTTTCTGTCATTGGTTTGAAAGAGATGGGGTTTTAATGAGGGTTATATGACTATGTTTGATTCCTGCCTTACCCCAAAATGTCAGATAATAAACGCACATGTATGTTGATACAGATATACTAATGCAACTACATAAAATACAATACAAGCTCAGTAATCCAGACTTAGCCTGAGGCAAACAATACAAGTCAGCCTGTTCCCAACATTTGCTCCCACACTCCCTCACAGGCTGATACCTGCTGCTGAACCTCCAGCCATTGGCACACACACACACACACACACACACACACACACACATCTACACACAGACAGGTTGAGACCTGTCACACACAAGGCAGACTGCCTTCCTCTTTGGCACATCATCCAACACATCCTCACGTAAAGACGTTTGTGTGCTGGCACACACTCACATAAAGGATATATAAGAAGGCAGACATGTAGCCGCACATACTGTAATTCTACACACACACACACACACATACACACACACCTCCCAGTGCAGGGCAGACTGACAGGCCGGTGCATGCCGACACACCTTCAGTGCAACACTCCAAGAAACCAGGCCTATCCAGGGCCTTACAAACATATACAGAGGAGAATAGATGGATTTGTATTTACAAATCCTTTCTACAATTACATTACTTTACATTTAGGCATTTAGCAGACGCTTTTATTCAAAGAGACTTCCAAATAAGAGCTTTACATAAAGTGCATAAAACCATGATTGAAAACAACAAGATGTCTCATCAAACTTGTAAGGGCTGGTGATGAATCACAAGTGCTATAAGTAAGTAGATCGCTGCCAATGGCAGAATCAAAAAGAGCATTAAATCTAAGAACAGATTTTCTCTGTACGTTCTCAAATACAATACATTCAATACAATTCCACTATAATAACGTACAATATGCTGTACTTTGTAGAAAGTAACATCAATTCATTGCTTTTATGACCAATAAGAAATAACAGAGGCATGGAATTGACACATTAAAGAGACAGAATTCAGAAAAAGCAGCTCCAAACACAGCAGCACCATGGGAGAAGAAATTCAACTGGCAGTGTGGCTATGCAGTGAATATAAGTGGAAACGCTGGGCTGGATCCAGGATATGTTATGACTTTTATTTCCTATAAAAAACATGTAGGTATTTTGGTAGAATTAAACTTACATCCAGTGGAACAATCCTGTTTTCTAACAGGTTATATTTAAGGTGATAATGACTGTAACTGCAAATGTTCACAAATTGAGATAAATCATTGTTTCCATTGAATAGCTGATGTCTGGGAATAAGGGGTCAGTTACAGTGGTGTGATGATAATGTAATTTTATTCAAAGCATTCTCAAATTAATTTGATTTTTATTGTAAAATGTAAAAAATATTTTAATCCAGATTTTAATTGCCTGAAGAATAACAAAATTTCAAACATTTTTAACTCAGAACAGATCCAATAGGAGTTCCCTGTGGATGTCCTTACACTGAGATAGCCGCTGGTCTGTAAAAGCTGCTGATACTGTCATGCCTCCAGGATATCAGACCAAGTTCTCTTTAGGTCAACACCCACTTCAAAGGCCTACAGTGAGCTTTGTCGTCGGCCTTTGGGCAGTGAGCTAGAGCGTCCTGGGGCTCCTGCCCCCTTGCACAGTAATGGGATTATGGCTTCCACAGGGCAGATTAAGGGGCTCCAGGTCCCACCCTGTTCCCCCTGTCAGCATATTCCCATCCTATTCCCATCCGCTGCATCAAAATGTATTCACAGTGTGAGAGTGGGAATGTTCTTCCCACATGCCAAATGTAACTGTCACTGATGTGGCTCCATAGTAACATTGCATAACATACTATAACATGACATGGTGTGACATGACATGACAAAACATACATTAAGATAACATGACATGACATTATGTGACATGATATTACATATATAACATATTGTAGCAACAGACAGTTACATGACATGACACAACATACTAAATATACTAAATAGTCTTGGCAGCACCAAACCCTTCATCTATGGCATTTGGTCGGTAGGGTGGTGGGCTGGTGGGGAGGGCTAGGCTGGTATGTCATAAGTTGGTCATTCTAAATATAGATAGGCCATAGTGGATGCAGTTGTTATTTTTACACATACAAAGCATGCATAGACATGCTTGCACAGGCTTTACTGTACAGTTGCATGCAAAAACAGAGCCTCACACAGCCACATGTACATTTCCAGGCATGAAGCCATACCAAGAACATGATTACTCAGACTCTCAGACATGAGAGATTCAATCAGTTTGGGTATGTTGAGTTGCTTTTGTGAAGCATTCCAGGATACGCTAGGACAAAGATATCATAAAAAAACTAAAGATTAAAATCAGAAATCCTAAAAGAGATTGGTGTTATGTTGCAGGGCATCATTAGACAGGCTACTACAGACAAGACAGGGGCAAATGTCTTTCTGCCAGGCCATGGCTGTTGGTTTGGCCTGCAGTGACAGAGCAAAGAGCCTGTCTGAGTCACCATCCCGATGGGTGGTGGTGCTGCTGCTACTCTCTTTACTACAGGAACACTGACCCCTAGTGTTCGTATCAAAGTTTTTACAGAGAAAGCACAGCAAAACTTGTTTTACCAGCAGATATCAAAAGCTCTTAATTGATCTCTAAATATGAGACAATATAATTAGACATCATTAGTATATTGGCTTTGACTCTCACTTAATAAAAGTTGTGTTGCACCAGAGACAAAATGTAATTCTTTTCTTTTGCTCTTGTTTGAAGAACTTCATTATGTGTGTTGTTTATAGAATGTGTGTGTGTATATAAATATATATACTAACCCTAACCCCATATACACTTCATCTTCTTGCTCTCTCTTGCTCCCACATGTATTTAGCTCTGTAATCCAATTTGGTGAGAAGCATCAGTGCATGCACACACTCATATATAGATGCACACACACACACACACACACACACACAGGATCCTGCGCCACAGTGTCTCTGGCCCCTCCTATGGTGAAGTTTCCCTCTAGGCCCAGCTGGCAGAAGTTACAGCGAGGCAACAATGTGCCTCCAGGACGGGTACGGGACGGGGGCCCCGTGGCCCCGCTGAAAGGCTCCTATTGTCCAGCCCCACCTCCATCAGGGACCATTAATTATGGGCCGGGGAGCACAGCTATGAGTCAGAAAAGTCCAACCTCCCCCTCCTCCCCGTTACAGCATAAACACACTGATGGGGCTTCAGAAAACCAGCTCCCCCTCCCCTCCATCCCTCTTCCCCTCAACCCTTTTCTTGTTTCTGCTGGCTCTTTTAATGAAGCCAAGCTGAGCACTAAGCAGAGAGCCATTACAGTTCTTGCTGATTTTTATTCTCAGGAATTAACACTTGAACACTGCAGGGGATAAAG
This sequence comes from Nannoperca obscura, assembly GCA_036024295.1. NCBI lineage: Eukaryota > Metazoa > Chordata > Actinopteri > Centrarchiformes > Percichthyidae > Nannoperca > Nannoperca obscura. Next base: position 13,841 of record JAVQJL010069002.1, read on the forward strand.
AGAATAAGAAAGAAGGGAAATGTCCTCAAAGGTGTTTTCTTCCTATTTCTCACTCTCCTTTCACTTTCAGCAGGGGATTTGGGATCTTGGGGGCTTTTGTGTGTCTCCACTGCTCACCCTTACACCTCCACCTTTATCTGTTCCTCCTGGCTCAACTTGGCAATTAAGAGTTTCAGCAAAGAACTGATGTTGGTTGTGATAAGAAAGGAAAAGATGAGCATGTTTCTTCATTTGACCCTTTCAGGGCCTTAGGGCTGGGCTACACTTAAAACCAGCTAATTCATACAACCAGATCTGAAGGCAAAGTGTTTATAGCTGTTTCAAATTTCCAAACTGAGGGACGGTCATATCCACACAACTGGCCAACTGCTGAGGGGGTTCAAACACAGCTTGAAGATCTGTTAAGCAAGTAACTTTATTTGTAGAAAAAGTCACACTTTGACAAAAACTAGAATGCCAAAAATTACAATTTGGGAAACAAGGTAAAAAAAAGCAGAAGGTTGCAGGAACTTATCAGCCAGTTGGGTTTGGTCAAAAATGTCTCCATTGGTATATGAATGGATGTAAAGACGATACATGCATATTTATTTACACATATATTTATTCGATGTATGTATATGTACAAACAAAAACAAAAAACAAGAGTTATATGGGATGGTTTACACAGACATGCCTGACAGAGAAAACATAATGAGATGTAGCAAGGAAGTGCCAACAGTAAATTTAGATCACAAGAACTAGATGAGTTATATTTTAAAAAACAAAATGGCAAGAAACATTTTTACATTTTGCCAAAAGATTTGACAAGAACAAAAGTATCAATTACAAAATGAGTTAAATAAAAGGCGAGTTATATAAGGTTATGTAATAAAACCAAAATGACATCATCTGGTTTCATTATTACTGTGCACTGTTCGATCGACCCTGGGGGATGACACATTACATTACACATCCCTCAGAAATGTGACGCCACCCAAGAGCAGTTACTCAACACAAAACTACATTTTGATCTGGACAATAACTTGTGGTCCAACTGTAGCCAACAGACCCCCACACCCCCTGCCCCTCTGGCCCCTGGAGTTTGCTTCATTTATTCATAGCATCTCTTTACACATTCACATCATAAAGCAGTTGCATAATGGCGCACACAAGGGCTCAATCATCACAAATGAAGCAAATGAAACTGTGAAAAAGACAGCGGGTTTCCAGGCAGAGATCTGAATGAATTGGTTTGGGCAGGATGTGTTCAGCTGAAGGCCAAATGTGTGTATCACTTTCAACCATATGGGCTTCAGAGAAAACCATGACTATGTGCTGACAATTTATGAGGCCCAAGCTCAGATGGTGTTTGTTTGTTTTAAATGCTACCATGCCATAGTAGATATGAGTTTTACACCTGAAGTGATGCCTTTAAGGACCTGAAGTTGGTTGCAGTTCAAACTTAGCGGAGTTATTAGTAGACATTAGTAAACACATTTATTGTCTCTAGGACATTATTCTGCTACTATCATATTACACACACATTGGTAGATCTTTTTTTATTTACTGTAAAAAGAACACAGCATCACAATTATCACAGTAAGTAAAGTAACACCTCTTGATTTCATATGGTATTAGCTTTATGTAGCCTAAAGCTTAAAACTTTACTCCCACTCCATTTAATTGGATATCGGGTTAGTGTGTCCTGCACTCGTGTGGCCTGAAAGGTGCACAATACTCAATAATAATATTCAGATATTGAATATAAATAGCGGTCTGGACCTGGGTACACAGAGGGAACACAACAGTTAAACTTCCTATAAAGCTGTTGCAGCTAACTGACAAAAAATAACTTGCTAATATTGGACCCATTTAGATTGAAGAATAAAAAAGGTACTATGAAATATTGTTAGAATACATGACCTGTCAATTGATCAATATATTGTTCAATCCTAATAAATTATAAATTACATTTCACAAAAACAACACAATATACATCAAAGTACAAAATGTGATGCAAATGTCAGACTAAATGACTAAATAGCACCGTTAGCTTAGCATCCCACTTTCCCACTCATTTAAACCTGCATGAATACAAACTCTGAAACACATGTATGCATGTATGACTCAAATGACTGACAGTTTAGTTTAATATATTGCAACCTGATTTAGTAAATCACTGATTTGAATCCGGCTAGTAGTCACTAAGAACTTCTTTAAGAAGGACTTTACACACAAACGGAGTGGTGGATTTAAAAGCAGCTGGTGCAACCCAGCCCAGGGCTGAGAGATAGCAGGAAAAAAGGAAAGAGAAATGTGTTTAAATAATGGATGGACAGTATGGGAGTGGGGTGAAGATGCACTTGTATATAGGAATAGTGTGTGTTGGGGTGTTTATATAAGAAGCATGGACAGAGCAGGAGATAAGGAAGTTGGGTTGATATATGAACGAGGGAGGACAGAAAGAGAAAGAGAGAGGTGGGAAGCTGAAAGTCATGCATACTCATACGTAACCTCGGAAAAAGATTGAGAGGAAAGTTATTTCTCCCTCTTTTTTTCCTCACTTATGACATCCCCCTCTCTTCTTCTTCTCTTCTACCTTGGTCTGACCCTTGCCTCTCTTTTTCCCCAGAGAGGAGGTTACATAACATATTTCCAGGCCCCCCAACGCACACACATACACACTCCAGCTACACTTTGCAGTTCCTGTCCCTAGTCCACACCCCCACCTCTTCTCACACACACACACACACACACACACTTGTCAGCTGTGAAATATTTCTCCCCCAGATCTCCTCCACTGGACACTGAACAGACTCTTGAATGTGTCGAGAACCTTCTCATGCCCTGATTCTTCTCTCTCTCTCTCTACATTCTCTCCCTCGCTCTCTCGCCGTACCCCCTTTCCTCCTCTTTCATCTTTCAAACACCCCGTTGCATTAATCAGAGTTTTCTTTTTCCTGCCACCCTGACAATGGTTCTGTTTTACATCACTGATTGGCAATGTGACCCCCCCCCCTGCACACATATACACACACTCACCCCTGCTCATTCTCTCTCTCTCTTTGCTCACCAGGTTTCCCACAATGCAGCAGTCAGAGAAAAACGGGACCCCAACCCAGCAGCTTAGAGAAGGGGTTGCAGGGTGGGTGACACCCAGGTCAGCCATGTCAGAACTGGGCCCCTTTGGTTTTCAAGGGTTGTGGGGGGGCGGACCATCAGGTCTCTCTGACACCCTAAGAAGAAAGATGCAAGAAGGCCAGATATCAATGACCAGTTTGACACAGTGTTTTGTGAGATCCACTGTTTCCATTAGGGGGTAGGATGGGGGTCTTTCTGTGGATGACAAGTACAAGTGTATTGAGGTATGATGTGCTGGGAGAAGTTTTGACACATTATCACATTTACATAAGATATGAAATGCTTTAGTACAATTTACCAGTCAGAGGATGTAGTGCGGGATCCTTCAGTTAACACTTATAATAGACTGGATCATTCTGGTCAGCAAAGGATATCGTGTATAAATATAAAGTTGACTTGTGATTATTTATATTTATTATTAGTTATTGTGATATAAATTACATTTAATAAATTTAAATGATGTATTGTGTTTTCTTTTGTTGGTATTTATGGTTTTGAGCTGTGGTGTCTGGTGTGGAGGATTCATATCCTGTACCAGACGACTTTTAATCAATTCCAATAAAAAATATCACAAAAAAGACAGGAAAATGTATTTAAAATGAAAATACACAAAGTTAATGAACATTAAAATTCTGATTCAGCAGAGGAAAGTAAAACAATGCATTTACTCAAGTTCTATACTTAAGTTCAATGTTGAGGTACTAATTAGAGCTGTCAACGTTAACGCTTGAGATTAATCTGGAAATATTAACGCAATTCAAAATTTTAACGCTAATTAATCGTATTACTAAGTTTGACCCCAACTTCCTCCCATATTTCCATCACAAATTTCTACCTGACTGAATTACTAAAAGCCGCGGTGAACGCAGATAGCACGATGACACATTTCCCTTTAAAAAGCTTCCAAATGGAGGTTTAGATAAAACTAAAGTTTTGTGTACATATTGCAGTGATGAACTGTCTTTCCACCAAAGCTCACCAAGTCTGAAGTACCATCTACGGGCAAAGCACATCTTTGCCGATGTTAGCAATGATGCTAGCACTGAGACAGGACCAAGCCGTGTATGTCAGACTACACTGGCAGAGTGCAGCTAGGAGAAGTCTGTGAACAAAGACAACAACTAAGCTCATTCATTTGGGTGAGATGCTACTTTGCAAACAATTCACAGGCAAGCTGTTTATGTTCTCTTTGTAGCAGACGTTACTTTGTAACTGTTCTTTATGTCGTTGTCCGCTAATTAAGTCTGCATTCATTATGGCTGTACCAAGCACTCCCTGAGACTTTACTCTGCAAATTAAGAGATTCTCAATT